>JAESVK010064028.1:11424-61555 GCA_017140935.1 Hamamelis virginiana
ATATATATATATATATATATATATATATATATATATATATATATAATGTAAAATGATAATCTCAAATATTGGAGTCCAGCTAGCATAGAACTATGAAACCATATAATTGTTAGGGTTAATAATAGTTTTATACTTTGTATTTTGGGATAGTTTTCAAATTGGTACATGTACTTTATTTTTTCTTAATTTTATATTTGTATTTTGGGCTAGTTTTCAATATAGTACCTGGACTTTGTTTTTTCTCAATTTTATACCTGTACTTTGGGATAGTTTTCAATTTGGTACATATATTTTATTTTTTTTCAATTTGGTACCCGTACTTTTAAAAAAAATTTCAAACATAGACAAATTAGGGACAACCATTAATCTGACAAACAAAAAGATGTTATGGCAGTCGGGTTAGCGACACAATAAAAAGAAAAGACCCTAGTTCAAATGAAGGCGAAACAAAATTCCTATGTGGTCTAGCCTATTGAAATAAGGTATAAAAGAGGATTCTGCCCCGTTAGAACCACAAAATTCCTTTTTGCCGCATGGCTAAACCGATTGCCACGTTTGTTTTTTGTTTGTTAGATTAACAGACGTTCCCAATTTGGCATTGATTGAAAATTTTTTAAAAGTACAGGTATGAAATTGAGAAAAAAATATAGAGGCCGGATATAACCCATAACCCCCTAGTGTATTGGTAGTAGACCTAAAACCCCTTACGAAAAAGTTAGAATTTTATATTTATCTATCTAATATGATTTGACATATATACCCTCAATTAATTACTAGAAATTTAAATTTTTTACCATTTTCAGTTTGGGATGAAAATGGTTAGGATGAGCTCCAAATCCCAAATCCTAGCAGGTATTTCAAATTCTTTAAACTCATCTCCTAACCCATTTAATTCTTTAAACTTATCTCATCCAATAACTTTCCCACTAACGTGACCATCCAATTCTATGTATAAAAATTCCCCAATAACTATATATAACTCATTCTATCCTCAATCCAAGAGTTCCAACTTCATGCAATCTCTTCAATACATGCCATTAATTTTGAAATTCTTGAATTCTAATTTTGTTGGATTTTAATACATGTATTAATCAAAATATTTGAGTTAATCAAAACATTCATCTCTCACTCACCTAAACATATATAACTCCAAATGCTATTTTATTTTTGCTCACCAAAAGGAATAATTATCTTATCTCAAGTTTCTAAAATTTTGGATTTTATTACAATTTCAAAGAAAATAAGTTTACTTATTTATAGTTAATATGTATATATATACTTATTTCCAAATACCTTTCTAGTTTATATATATAGGTAAATTTACTTATTTGTTTAAAGACATATAAATAGGTAAATTTATTTATTTCCAAATAAATTTACTTATTTCTAGTTAATAAATATAGGTAAATTTACTTACTTCCAAATACGTTTATTTATTTCTAGTTTATATAAATAGGTAAATTTACTTATTTGTTTAAAGACATATAAATTCATATTTGCAACATGTGGGTCTGCTATCAACAAGTCCAAAAATGATAATGAAATTGAGAACTAAAATTTATTTCAAAAAAGGTATAAAAAAATAAGAACAAATAGAGGCAAATCATACATTGTAAAAGAGAAAAGTGAAACAAAATAGAGGGAAATCATACCTTGTGTAAGACTCAATTAATCATAAAAGTTAGATTCTTCATAATATTAATAATTTTTTTTTTAAAAAAAAAACCAATATAGTCCACAATGACTCAATTAATCAACAAGGCAGTAGCTAAAGACTTTTGAGTAAGTCGAATTCTTCAAATCTATCATAAAAGTCTCATTTTTGCGGCTATTAAAAGATGGCTTAAAACCCTATGTAACTTTGATCAACAAATAAAAACGAGTGGGGTAGACAAGTGGGGTAGTGGTGGGCCATATATCAATATGGTGATGACATCCAACCAAATAAAAACCTAATAAGCAATAAACTGATATATCTCAATTAAAAATCAAAATTTGAATTGAATTAAATCTCAAAAACTTACCATAATGTTAGCAAAACAGTTACACTATTTAAAAGGTAATAATACTTTCCATAAAAACAATAAAAAGGGTAAATCTGCCATTAAATAATTAAAGTTGACTTTAGAAAATCCTGGAGCGATCTTTCGGTAAACATTATAGTGTTCTGGGCCTACTGGTATGGAATTCAATATCTAAGGGAGTCTGGATAATTTTCTCAAAAATAAAGTACATGTATCAAATTGAAACTATCCCAAAGTACAAGTATGAAATCGAGAAAAAACAAAGTACAAGTACCAAATTGAAAACTACCCCAAAGTACAGGGTACAAAAGTATAATTAAGCCTTTTTAATATTTATTTTTTTCATTAAAATTGATTTGCAAAGTGTTTCCAAATGCATATAATTATGTCCACAAGCTGATGTATCCCATTGTTATTAAGAAAAAAACAAGGTGCCCACTTGTTTATAAAAAGTAGGGGAAATTACAGTTGGATCCTTTACTATTAGGGAAAAATACTTTACATTTTCGAAACATCAATTGTGACATATTGATCCATGTACTATCAATTTACAATAGATTGTACCATTCCATCAGCTAATCTGACATTCATTTACTGATAGAAAGTCAAGTGTGTTCGTGTAAATGTATTTTCCACAAACATTAAGTGAAGATATAAATGCGTCTGACTTTCTTTTTATTAAAGAAATGTCAAATTAGTTGACGGAATGATTCAATTTGTTGCAAATTGATAGTATATAAAATCAATGTGTCGCAATTGATAATTTAGAGGTACAAAATATTTTTTTGCTAATAATACATGAAATCAATATGTAATCTCCGACCCCCTAAAAAAATAAAAAATAGGCGCGTCCACATGCATTATCAAATTGAAATGTACCTCTCAGGCAAATTTTAAACTACTTAATTGGTCCAATCAGGTTTGATTGCTTGTTTCCATGTCAAATTAATTTAATTGCAGGCCGGCATTGTCGTTTTGGCTCGCAGCTCCAGTAAAATAATATTTGCCCTTCGTAGACAGATCAGAACGATATAAAATTAATATTTTAATTTATTAATTTTTTAAATTCATTTTCTTTACTTATTTTAATTAATTCCATACATATGATCCCTTATCTCAAACGAATTGTTGGTCGCTTAGTCTAATTGGAGAGAAAATATTTGTGAACTTGAAATTATATATTGTGATAGCTAGGTAGACCGAGTTGATCAATCCAACCAATAGGAGGAAGTAAGCAATTGATTGGATACACTCATTTTTTAAAAATGTAAACCGTTAATTTATTTGAAATGTCAATTACAGTTTTTTAGAGTCTGTATTTTGAGATTCTAACATTGGATAACTATATTTTTTTAATATGAATGACATTTATAACATGAGTATTAAATCTAATGGTCGGACAACTAGTTAAAAATATTATGCTGATTTTAATTAAAGTGAGAATATGTACATAGGATTAAAACGGTAATTAATTTGATATACATGGGTGCTTGGTCCAAAATTTTCTTTATTATTACCCAAAATACTGATCGATTGCGTAGATTATTGATAACAGACAAACCTGTCACAAAATTAGAAAAAATAAAAATGAAATTTAAAAAATAATAGGCAAACCTCTAATAATTAATGCTAACTGTGGACCCATTGACCATCCCACAGTAAATGACAAATGCTTAAAAAATGCAAAACTATACAGTTTCTATCCGACTTTTAGATTTGTGAGCTCGCAATCTTCATCTCTCTGAGCTAGAGAATTCTGCAAGCACTTAATTGGGTTCATTGTTACCTGGATAAGCTAGCAAAGATGGCAGAAGCCCTTGTAATTGTTAGTACAAAGGAAATTCTAAAGAAGCTGATTTCCTCTGTTTCTGAAGAGATCAACCTCGTATGGGGTCTGAAGGGAGATCTGGAAAAGCTCAAAACAAAGTTAACCATGATTCAGGCTGTATTGCATGATGCTGAGGGGCGACAAGTAAGAGAAGAGTCTGTGAGACTTTGGTTCAAAAATCTCATGCATGTTGCTTATGATGCTGATGATTTGTTTGATGAGTTTGCATTTGAAGTTCTTCGACGTAAGCTGGAGATACAAAACCGCATGAGGAACAAGGTGCGCAACTTCTTTTCACTCTCTAACCCAATTGCTTTTCGTTTCAAAATGGTCCACAAAGTCAAAAATATCAATATCTTGTTAGCTCAAATTATTAGAGCAGCAGATGAGTTTGGACTGATCAAGGTAATGGGATCCATAGATGTGACTGCCACTTCTCATGGACTAGACCGACTAACCCATCCCTCTGTAGATGATTCAACGGTTGTGGGAAGGGATGATGATATAGCAAACATAGTATACATGTTAATCAACTCTGAGAGTGAAGAAGATTTATCAATCATTTCTATAGTTGGGATGGCTGGTCTTGGAAAAACAACCCTTGCACAACTAGTTTACAAAAACGATGTTGTGACAAGGCACTTCAGCAAACGATCGTGGATTTGTGTATCTGACGATTTCGACGTACGAAGGCTTTTAAAAGAGATGATAGAATCTCTTACGGGAGGCAGCTGTGAGGTGTCAAATATGGAAGCAATAATTCAAAAGCTTAAAGAGAGACTAAATGGAAAAAAATATTTACTCGTTCTTGATGATTTGTGGAATAAAGATACAGAGAAATGGGAATGTATGAGAAACTCTTTATCGGGCATTGGTATGAGGGGAAGCAAGATTATGGTAACTACTCGCAGTGATGAAGTTGTATCTACCATGCAAACTGTTCTTACTTATCGTTTGGCTGGATTATCAAAGCAGGATAGTTGGAATTTATTTAAGCGGAAAGCATTTGCAATTGGAGGGGCAAAAGAGACTCCAAATTTGGTCCAAGTTGGAAGAGAAATTGTGAAAAAGTGCGGGGGTGTGCCATTAGCAATAAAGGCGCTGGGAGCTTTGATGTACTCTAAGTATGAGGAACACGAGTGGTTGTCAATTCAAAATAGTGAATTATGGGATATGCCTGAAGATGGGAAAAGAATCCTACATGTTTTAAGGTTAAGTTTTGATCATTTGCTGTTACCGTATTTGAAAAAATGTTTCATATATTGTTCAATTTTTCCAAAGGACTCCATAATCGAAAAGGAAGACTTGATACAACTTTGGATGGCTCAAGGATTCCTTCATGCATCTAAAGGACACAATTTGGAGGTGGAGGATATGGGTCATGATTATTTCAAGACTTTGTTGTGGAATTCCTTCTTTCAGGATGTAGAAATGGATATATATGGCAACATAACAACATGCAAGATGCATGATCTTGTCCATGACCTTGCACAATTTATGTCAGGATCCCAGTGTTTGACTTTGAATGATGGAGAGGTGAAAGATGATCTTCAGGCACAACATTTAACGTTGATTCCTAATGCAAAAATAGGACCAACAATTCCGAAAGGAAGTGCAAGGAAAATGCGCACATTAATTGTGACAGATACTGTCCTTGGCAATTTGTTATGGAACCTCAAATGCATACGTGTTTTAAATTTAAATGGGGCTAATATTGAAAAGTTGCCAACTTCAATTGGCAAGTTGAAACACTTGAGATATCTTAATGTTTCTAAGACAAATATCCAAGCTTTTCCCAAATCTATTGGTAATCTCTACAATTTGCAGACATTAAGATTTTTGAAGTGCTATAGTCTTCAAGAGCTTCCAGACAACTTGAAATGTTTGATTAGCTTGAGACATATTTATTTCGACTACAAATCCAGATCTTATCCAAGTTATAAAAGAGATCGGATGCCAATTGAGATAGGACAGTTGACTTGTCTTCAAACATTACCATTCTTCTATGTGGGTCAGGAGAGTGGTCGTCGAATTGAAGAGTTGGGAAGTTTGAACAAGCTAAAGGGTGAATTAATGATTTGCAATTTGGATTATGTGAGGGACAAGGAAGAGGCCAAGAAAGCAAATGTGTTAGGGAAGAAAAACTTATACAAGTTGGGATTTGAATGGAGCAGAGAAAGGGAAGGCGACAACAACCATGATGAAGATGTGTTGGAAGGCTTGGAACCTCACTCAAATTTGAAAAGTCTAACGATAAAAAACTTTGCGGGTGATAAATTCCCAGCGTGGGTGATGACGGGAAGGAGTATGAATCGGAATTTGGTAGAGATTAAATTAATCAACTGCAAAAAATGCAAACAAATTCCACCACTTGGGCAATTACCCTTTCTGAAGATTCTTGAAATGGTAGGAATGGCGAATGTGGAATGCATAGGAATAGAATTCTATGATGGAATGAGTGGCGGTGACACAAAGGCTCTGTTTCCAGCACTGGAAAGTTTTATCTTAAAGGAGATGTATAACCTAGTGGAATGGATGACAGCAATAGCAGCAGAAGCCGCCGTAGTGGTGTTTCCTTGCCTACATAATCTGTGTCTTTGGAATTGTCCTAAATTGACAACTACTCCAACTCATTTTCCATCTCTTAGAGAGTTGACGATTATAAATGTGGGTAGCAGCATGCCACTTGCAAATATAAGCAGCAACCTAATCACTCTCACGTCCCTCTACATATCTAATGTGTCTGAGCTTAGTGTTTTGCCGAAAGGGCTGTTGCATAACAATCAGAATCTCGAATCTTTGTTCATAGACTTTTGTCCTGCGTTGACTTGTATTGCCCTGCATTTATGGGGATGCTGCACCTCCCTTCGATATCTGCGTATACTCAATTGTGAGAAACTGAGTTACTTACCTGAAGGGCTTCACACACTCGTGTCTCTTGAGAACTTAGAGATAAGAGACTGCCGTAATCTAGAGTCCATTCCAAGTATACACGGCCTCATATCTCTTGAGAACTTAGAGATAAGAGATTGTCGTAATCTAGAGTCCATTCCAAGTATACACGACCTCACATCTCTTAAGAACTTAGAGATAACAAACTGCCCTAATCTAATATCTGCCCCAGAAGATTTAAGAGAATTGCCTTCTCTTTCGTTGCTAACAATACGAAGGTGTGGAAAATTGAAATGTTTACCGGAGGGGATACACTGCCTCACCCGCTTGAACACCTTGAGGATTGGGCCATTCTGGGAGGAGCTGGATTCTTTCCCAATCCCACGACTCGGGTCCTTTCAAAATCTAGAATTGTATGGGTGGTCTAAGCTCAAGTCTTTGCCTGACCAACTTCAACACCTCACTGCTCTCAGATATTTAACATTAAGCCGTTTTGATGGAGTGGAGGCTTTGCCAGAGTGGTTGGGGAGCCTTTCCTCTCTTAAACTCCTATTCATTTACGACTGCACGAATCTGATGTATCTGCCTCCAGTGGAAGCTATGCGACGCCTCACCAACTTACAATCTCTGCGAATCAATGAATGTCCCCTTTTAAGTGACAGATGTGTCAAGGTGATAGGCCCAGAGTGGTTCAAGATTTCCCATATTCCAACAATCACCATAGACTGCGTGGACATTCAATCTTGAAGGTTATTATTAAAATCAGAGTAAGATTTCTAAAACCTCTCTCATGTTCCTCTTTTATTTTAAATTATAACCCTTCCCTCTTTCTATCAAATTATATATGATTTGTTTGTTTGTCTTAGAATTCTCTTTCCTCTGCATGCTTATTTACTTATTCATGATTGTAGGAGCAGTGTCAATTAATACAATGCAGTTGATGACTCAGAATCTTCTAAAGACGAACAAGAGTTTGTATTTAAACTAGTAAGGATTAGCAGTGAGAGTTCAAATTTGTTGTTTGTACTTGAGTATTTGGAGCACTTCCAGTAAGCATGCTTATGTCTATCTTTTCTCTCTTGATAGAGGGTAGTTTCTTTATCACATTTCTTCGACATATGGTTGCTTATTTACAATTGTGAAGCATATATATACATCTCCTTCTTTGGATTTACAATGAAGTCTATAATTTCTTTATCACAATTCTGTACAATACATTCTCTCCATTTTCTCTTTACTTTAACATCCTCCATAGCTTATCAGGATTGTATCTATTACTTACAGGTGCCTAACTGCGGATCTCTTCAAAAGTATAATTCTTGGGGTCATGCCTTGCTGTGGCACTAATTAATCTAGATCAGTGTAATAAGTGTATGGCATATCCTCTAGCTGCAACTTATTGTAATGGTAAATCTCCAGCCCGTCAACTTTACTTGTAATTATTAGTTAAAGTCTATAATTTTCCAATTCTTTGATCATCAGCTCGTATGTACATGATTCTGATTTGGATGTTAAAGCTTCCCCTGTAAAGTGGTTGTAAGGTGTTCTCTGATTTTAACCTCAACTTCCTATAGTGGTATTCACATCTTTATTATTGTAAAAGTTCAGAACTTTTATTCAAAAGGAAACTCTCCAATTTGTGGGACTCAAACATGCTTACTTGGTCTGTCTACTGCTCACTTCCAACCTCAAAAAACTCAGGATCAAACACATCCTGTCCAATAAGGCATTTTGATGTTCAAATCAAACCACCCACACCATCAGGACTTTTGCTTTCTTAGATTAAGAAACAATTTCACTTAATCCATTTAACTTGTAATGTGATTCTTTTATGTTTTTATTGAATTACTACTTGCTTTCTTATATACTTTCTGTCTCTCACTTCATTATTATCCGAGCTCTCATTCTGCTGCTTGTTTGCTTTGGAAAATCTCTGGTTCCAGGAAGATTGCTTTGGAAAATCTCTGGTTCCAGGAAGATCAATCAGAATCATATTAGAAATACCTAAATTTGTTTTTATATACACCTTGGTGGCTTCGGCACTGCCTTTGAACCAAGACAATCTGAAAGAATATCATGTCGTGCATATGTTAAGGTGAGGCTTAACTTGATTAGCTATAGCTGAAAGATTGCTTCTATTCTATTTTGCACTACTTCTGGGCAACATATTAGTTGTTATAAGTCTTGCTTCCATTCCATTTTAATGCGGTTCTATTTTTATTGTTTTACAGGCCACCTATTAGCTAATGCTCATAAAATGTACATAAGCAGCTATGAGCTTCTCTTTTAGTGAGGGATTCTTTTTCCAATGTCAGCATTTTATGTTACAAGAATTTCCATGTAATTCCATTTCCAATCTCAAGGATGCATGACTCACACATTGAAATTTGATGGTCTACATTTTACCCTGTTTTTGCTATGTAATTTATTTATCTCTGTTTTTCAGTAGAAAGGAAAGAGAGTATTGACTGGCTATCTAGGATCTCTTTTATAAATGGTACGTTACATCACCCAATCATGAGCCTGTAAAATGTTTCTTCTCCTTTGGCGATGCAGTTCTTGGACTTCATACTCCTAGCTAAATTTCGTCATTGCTGTCGTATGGGTGATCAGTTTGCTTTGTTACTAAAGTAACTCCCTTGGTTCAAGAAGTAATCCTCCTTTTATTTCCACGGAATAGTCAGTGATTTTTACTAGTAGATATAACTAAATCTATTCCTTGATTTGTTCTTGGTTTTGTACTGGATGCAGTTAAAGACAAAGTATTGGACTCAAAAAAGTAGGAATTACACACAAAAATCGACTTTTGATGGCAAAGAGTGAGCTAATTAACTGCTGCCACTGAAGGCCTTACTGAGAAGTGGCTAGCAAAAATGTGTAACTGATTTCCTATACCATTGTTTTCCCTCTACTTCCCTTCTTTTCTCTTCATCTCTTTGGATTGCATTTGTTTCTAACGTTCAATATTTAGGAAGTGTTGTTGATTTTTAGAAGTTTTATAAAGATTAAGGTGCTTTAAAACCAAGATATTAATTAAGTATAGAAATGCAATCTTTAGGTTGAAGTTGTTGCAAGTCAAAATTGGTCACTTCAAAAGTTGAACTATTTCATAGAAGCTAATTTTTATTATGCCATAAGTAAGAAAATACATAGTTGAAATTAAGAGATTATCTATGCAAAAGAAAATCATCATGATTAGAACAAATAGAAGATTATCACTTCACTTTTTGATGAATAATCCACCATTTAAAATAACTTAGTGAGAGTGATTGTTCAAATTCATATGTTTTCTAGTTTCTGAAATTAGAATCACTGTGCAATTGCATTCATATGATTTCTATTCTCACAGATTGCCTGCCCTATGATGAGCCCTACACTGTAGATGTGGCTCCATTTTATCAATTAAAAGAGCTGCTCTTTGATGGAGTATGGCATGCTTGTGTTTCAGCTACGTCAAAAGAATCTACAATGAATCGTAGTATGGTATGCACCTTGTTCCCAATAAAGAAACAGATCTGCTTATTTCTTTGCTATCCATTGGGAAATTATGCAGTTTTTCTAATTCCCAATCATAGCATGCAATGCTCCTGTACTATACTACTCTATGTCCTTGCATAAGTTTAAGTCGGCCTATAATGCGAAGATGTGACTATCAGCAGTGCTTTAATATTTTCATGAAAGCCTTAATATAATTGTCACTAGAAGTGAAGAAAGGGAGTTAAATGTGACTGTCGATCATCTTTTCTTTTTCTATCGTTTAAATTCTATTTTAGTATATTTCCCACTTTCATATGATGTGATGCTGGTTGTGTATTTTTGAATTTGATTGGCGCAGCTATTGATGTTATTCCTGGTGTGAACGCATGATGCCGTGTATGCCATCTTTCTTCCAGTTTAATTGAAGAAGGTCTATAGGGGATGGTTGCACTTAGTGGATGCCTTCTGGATAACTGCAATGGTATACGAGGGGAGAAATTACAATACAGAAATGAATAGTTCCAACTCCTAAATTTGTTGAAGACCACTGAAAAGAAAATGTGGCGTGAAGTAAGGTACACATTGTTGCTATTGATCACTAGTTCTATATTTGATATTAATTCATTAAACCAAAGGTGAGGTTTTGTAGGGTATCCCATGCATGATCTGATGTTGTCTTTGTTTCCTTTGATGGGTGTTAATTGAAAACTGATACAGTTTTTCCAAAACTAGACTGGGGCGGTGAAAAGTCTGCAAGTGAAGTGGTCTCGAGTTTGTTACTTCAATAGGTTTTATTGCTTTTACTTGTCTCACTTGGTGGAATACACATCATAGGTTCTTCTCTTCTGAGCTAGAAAGGGATACGTCGGACTTACCTAATTATAGGTGCTTAATTCTTTTTCCTGTGAGCTGGATTGCGACAATTATAAGTCACCAAGACCAGACTTGTTTGTTTCTTTTTCTTAGTTTGATTGTTTTTAATTTCTTGTATTTTTTCTTTCTTTTCTTCTCTAATAAAATTTAGGGTTTATGGCACATGATTGAGAGGGGTTAGGGTGCCAACCTAGTTGGGATGCTAGCCTTCTCTTTGATGCCTACCGCCCTCTTTTTCTAAGAAAATAATACACACACACACACACACACACACACAACTAATGTAATTCTAAGAAATTGTGACAATGCTTATGATTAGTTATTGTTTTATGATGAATACAAAGATTGCTCTAACATCATATGAATATTTGTGATAAATTGAATTTGAGTTTGTTTCTTTGTTATTATGGACCTTACATATGGCAGTGTTTAAAAATAATCCTATTAGCATTTGATGCATGCTCATTCTGACCCAAACCGGAGTTTATAATTAATATCATTTAGACGTCTCTCTTGCACAATCCATCTTACATATATAATATTGGTTAGACAATCACTCTCTCATTTCATTTTGTCTCTAAATTTGCTATTCATATGACCATTCGGGCATTGCAGCACATGACATCTTGCTTACTGAAATGGACTCTCTACTGAATGAGAATGCTTCCAAAACATGAAGAAGTTAAAAAAAAAAAAAAAAAACTACAACAGAATTTTACCAGCCAGTAGGAAAAACTCCATTACCAAGTATGGGGCAATACAACAGAACCCACAAATTTGTTTGTCTATAGCCATAATTAAAGTTGAAACTAATGCAAATGGGCCTAACTGCCTAAGTATAATGGATGCGAGGAGAATGGTGCTGAGTTAAGGGCAGCAGGTTCACTTTGCTTTTTATCATCTTCACTTGTGGGTTTAATGTGGGCCCTCGGATTAGCCAAGATGTACGGGCTTAAAATATTGGTAAAATAATTGGTAAATTTATTGGTATTGGGATCGTGTATATATATATATATATATCATTTAAAATGACTATTAATGCTAGGAACCTCGTTGAAAACCTCACAAAAATTATGCCAAACGCCACATAATTCTCGATTTTGTTAATGGGATTTTGTTAATGGGCCTTTGTACTGGAGCTATCAAAATGTAAATATATATTGCTATTTTTCTTTAGAGATCTTTAATTTGGACTTAGGTATAATGGGGGTATTTTAAAAGTTCATAATGACATGGAACCACAAAAGTGAATTGGCTTAATATAATTGTACAAATTGCAGCACATTAAAAAGAAACTTGGATTTGATGCTGATCTGAGCACATACTAGCTTCGCCAAAACAATTGAACATGAGTAGCAACTAGCAAGACCTAATAATTCATATTCTCACCAAAACAATTGAATACAAGTTCAACAAGAATTTTCAGTTTCAGCTCAGATTGTTTTCTCCCCCGCCCGCCATATTGAATTGTAGCATTGTTTGCCTACAATATTTGTAAGGAAAAAAAAAATACGATTCAAAATTAAATACTATAACAAGATTAAAGATACTAATCCACATACCTCATCATTATTGTCAGGAATTGAATTATGATTATTATTAATATACTTTTGAGTCATAACATGGCAGCCCAAGCTAATTATGATTTTACCAATAAGCTTTATGCAATGAGTCATAAATGATCCAGTAAGGGATATCTTACTTTATTAAAGTGAGAAAACACTCTATAGCCTTTAGATCACGGTCACATAATATTATAATAAGATGTAAAGGCCACAAAATGTTTTCTCACTTTAATAAAGTAAGGTATCTCTCACCGGATCACTTCTGTGCAATGAGTAAGCTATTTAATTAGAGAACATATTAAGGAGGTAAAATCTTTTAGCAGGCAAACAGAAAATGACATAATTAAGCAGGCAGTTCAAACTTCCTGCCCTCCCTAATAAACTAAATTGTCTTCAGAATGACTGCCCTAACAGATATTTAGGACATGTTTACTTCGTGAAAATTTTTATAAGCTTTACAATACAAATGAATTCACACACAAAACACAATTCTACCAAATACTTTTCTTCATCCATGATTTAGAGACAACTATAAATACATTTTCAGCGACAAATAGTGATAGAAGTTTACTAGTAAGCCACTGATCCGATATGCCTTCTAGTATATGCTTGTTCAGTCTACATCCTCTACAACATTCTAATTCCCACACCATGAATATGACCTTAAGTAAAACATTTGCAAGAAGTTTACTTGTTTTCCTCTCCTCAATTTGGCAGCTGAATGTCTCATTTATATTTTCTACAGTTCCTTCTAAACTAGGCACCCCTTTTTTCTCGCCATCAATGCTACCATGCATCGGTACCTTTTTTCCAAAAGCCTCTTACACCATATTCTCACTAATTGGAAACTCCCTTCACGGCTTCACTGCCATTTCCAATAGAAAACCGAGAATTTAGAAATGAAACAATCTCTCCTCTACCTGCATAACATTTGATAAGCTGTGGCCCTCTGACCCCGACAATTGGCTCTTCAATCTTCAGTGGTATGGTTTTATAACCATGACAGATTCTTTGAAGTCTTTGAGGAAATCCAAATTATCCAAGTTTCTAATGGGCATACTGTTCACAAGTGTGGCTATGACCAACAGCAAATATAAGTCTTCATCTTTTCGAAATCCTCTGCATATATGTAAACCAAAAATGTTAAACGATTTCTATGAATATTGTGATAATTTCATAGACTGAGAAGATTACATTATGTAGTGATTTGTTTCCTGTAATTATGGACATGTAAGGAAACTAAATCAACCTAATTAAGGTAAGATTACAATAAAGATTACAATCAGAAAAGTAAACATTCAACATAAATGAATTCCTAACTTGGTGTTCTATCATGCCCCCGCAAGTGCAAGGATCCGGGAAGGATGCTAAGCTTGGACTGATACAACTGAAACTGTTTTCGAGCAAGAGGCTTGGTCAAGGAATCGGCAAGTTGGTCTGATGTGTGCACATGAGAGATACAAATCAACTTGCGGGCTACTTGATCACGAACAAAGTGAAAGTCTATGGCGATGTGCTTCATGCGAGAGTGAAATACTGGATTAGAGCACACATAAGTTGCACCAATATTGTCACAATAAATTGATGGTAGAGAAGAGAGTGTAACACCAAGTTCACCAAGGAGATTTGTTAACCAATTTACTTCGGCAGTGGCTGAAGCAATGGCCCTGTATTCGGCCTCAGTAGAAGAGCGAGCAATGGTAGATAGCTTCTTGGAGCTCCAATTGATGGGATTAGAGCCAAGAAAGACAACATAAGCGGAAGTGGAGTGGCGAGTGTCGGAATCGCCAGCCCAGTCGGCGTCCGAAAAGGCATGGAGAGATGACGAGGAACGAGCAAATAGAAATAAGCCATAGTGAGAGGTACCTCTTAAGTACCGAAGAACACGCATGACCGCATTCCAGTGAGTAGTCGATGGGCGGTGCATAAATTGAGCCAACTTGTTGATCGCAAAACTGATATCGGGACAAGTTAGAGATAAATATTGAAGTGAACCAAGAACCTGTCGATACTTAGTCGGATCATGACTTGGCGAGCCATCATCAAGTTTTAGAGATTTAGATGAGGACAGAGGTGTGCTGACTTCTTTGGCATCATGCATGTTGGTTTTGTGAAGAAGATCAATGATGTACTTTTGTTGAGATAGGAGAAGACCATTAGATGACCTAGTAGTTTCAACACCAAGAAAATAGTTGAGGTTTCCAAGATCTTCAAAAGAAAATCGAGTAGATAATTGAGCGGTGAATGCACGGATGGCTTCCGGATTACTGCCAGTGAGAATGATGTCGTCCACATATACAAGGAGATACATTGTAGTAGAGCCGGAGCAGTGGATGAAGAGGGAGGCATCACTTGTAGAGTTTAGGAACCCATTGTTAAGGAGAAAGATGCGAAGTTCGGTATACCATGCCCTAAGAGCTTGACGAAGACCATAAAGAGCTTTATGTAGTTTGCAAACATGAGTCGGATTTGTGGAATCAATGAACCCCTGAGGTTGCTGCATTAAAACATGGTCAGAAAGAGTGCCTTGCAAGAAAGCATTGTTAACATCCAATTGATTAAAAATCCAACCACGAGATACCGCCAAACTGAGAACGAGACAAATAGTGGCGGGTTTAACAACTGGGCTAAAGGTTTCAGTGTAATATAAACCAGGTTGTTGGTGAAACCCTTTAGCTACAAGACGAGCCTTGTAACGTGCAATGGAGTCATCAGGATTTTTCTTGATCCGATAGACCCATTTGCATCCGACAATATTTTGTGTGGGGGAGAACGGGACGGGAGACCACGTGTTATTTTTTTGGAGGGCCAGAATTTCATCCTTCATGGCATCACGCCAATGAGGAATTTTATTGGCTTGTGTAAAAGAGGAGGGTTCGGTGGGAGTAGAGGAGGGAGAGGCCATAATAGTAGTGAGAGAGAAGGGAATTTTTGGTTTGTGTATATTTTTTTGGGCTCGAGTTACCATTCAAGAAGGTTGAGGCGATTTTGTAGGAGATGGAGATGAATTGGGTGACGCAATTAAAGGAGAAGGAGAGAGAGAATCACTTACTAGAGCAGGGAATATATGAGAGTCAACCACGTCGGAAGGAGAAGTGGGAGTGTCCTTGTGAGAAGTGGTAATTTGGGCAGGTGGTGATTTGGTATCCAAGGAAATTGGTGACTTATTTGTTACCTGATTAGAAGATTCGGGAATGGTAGGAGGCATTATTTAAGTGGATGATTTGGTATTATTGATAGTAAGAAGAATATTTGAATTGGAGGGAGAAGAATCTGGTGAGGTGGTGGTGGGAGAAGATTTACTTGCCAGATTTTTATCTGTAAAAATGGAAAATAATTTTGAAAAAGATTGGTCAGTGATAGACACCGAAATATTTTTGTAAGGAAAGAGATTTTCAAAAAATACAACATGCCTAGAAATAAATGTTTTACTAGATTTTAAGTCAAGACAAATAAAAGCATGATTCGGAAGTGAAAAACCAAGATACACACAAGGTCGAGAACGTGGTTCAAGCTTATGGCGGTTGTAGGGCCGAAGCCATGGGTAACAAAGACACCGGAAAACACGGAGGGACGTGTACTTGGGATGGTGGCCGAAAAGCTTGCGGTAAGGGTTGTCATTTTGGAGTACTTGTGTACGCATGCGATTGATTAGATAGGTAGCAGTTTGAAAGGCATGGGGCCAAAAACGAAGGGGGACAGAGGCTTGATGAAGGAGTGTGAGACCGATTTCAACAATGTGATGGTGTTTTCGTTCTGCAGAGCCAACATGCTCAGGGGTGTAAGGGGGTGAGGTGAGATGTTGAACACCATACTTGGCTAAGAGATAAGAAAGTGCCTGATATTCTCCACCACCATCTGTGTAGATAGTTTTAATCCGAGTTTGAAAAAAATTCTCAACAAGTTTTTTGAATTTGTCAAAGACACTAAAAATGTCAGATTTTATTTTGAGAGGATAAAACCATGTGTATTTCGTGAAATAATCAACGAATATAACATAATAACGAAAATTTCCAAAAGATGTGATAGGAGCAGGCCCCCAAACGTCAGAATAAATTACTTGAAATGGTTTATCATACTGTTAATCCATTATTTAACCGGGCCATTCGATGGCCAATAAATTGGTTTTAATTAAATTCGTTAATTCTAGCCAAAGATAAATTGGCTAGAATTGGATTAGTTTTCAAGGAGTTCAAAGCTAATCAGGAATGCATGTTCTAAAGAGTTTGTTGCCATCCAAACTCTTCACTCTTGGAGGATGATTATCAAGCCAAAGAAGGAGTCTTATCCGGATGGGAATAGATAGTCATTAAAGATGATCCAACTTGAGTAGTTAAAGATGATCCAGCTTGAAGATGAAGATGATCCAACAACTAGTTGAAGCCAATCAGGAGACTATCATTAAGAAGTCTATAAATAAAGGCCTGAAGACCAATAGATTCTCTCTCTCTCAACACACATCAACTCAACTGATGAATTAGAGAGCACCCATCTCTTTTACCCTAACTTAGGGTATGGGAGATTCCTTTTGTCTTTGATGCTGCTTGGTCGTATGTGGCTCCGCATCGAAGGTTTCTTGATTCGAAGTACTTGTCCGTGGTTCAAGAGGTAGCTCGAAGTTGTTCTTGGAGGAAAGTATTAGTTTTTGTTTCAAATGGCTCGAGGGTACGGTAGTTCGAGTCGTACCAACGAACGTTTTATTTATGTGGTGGTTAGTTATTAATAAAGTTCATTTTATTTTTCACTTCATCTCCACATTCTTCTTCCCCTCTTTCTCTATTTTATTTTATTTTTATGTTTGAAGTTTGCTTATATTTAGTGTTAGGATTAATTGACTTGGCCTGTCTCCCTAAAAAGTCCTCTTAATTGAGGCATTCGAGCCCATCACTTTTTTTTTTTTTTTATAATTTCGAGGGATTCTAACTACCTCACATTGGTTCGAACTCCTGGAAATATTTTAATATTTGATTCGAACCTCATCGGTTTGATTTGAATTCCTAAAAGCGAAAAATGGGATCAATAAAATGGCACGCCCGGTGGGACAAGTCAAGTGTAATGGCTCCTAACACTAGAAGTAAGCAAGTTGAATCCTCACAAGCCAACAATGAAATGGCTAGTCGGGCTGGTCTCGAGTTTAGTGACTCAGAAACAGACTGCCCAGTGAGAGAGAAAGATCCTTATGCAAGGATGGAAGCATTACTTTTGCAGATAAATACAATGCTACAAGCTAATACACAATTGATAGGTGAAATGCTGCAACAAACTAAGTCTAGCTCACAACAAACGAATGAAATGCTGCAGCAAATAATAGAAAAACCAGAACAGCCCAAAGAGCCGATTGAGAATATACGGCCTTTGTTTGAAAATTTTGCAAATAATTTGTCAAGTCGAATAAGGACCAATATAGAAAAGACTGTCGAAAGACACACGACTATGATCCTAGATAGATTACCCTGGGGGGTAAATGAACTTCTAGAGAATCATCAAAGCCCACTAGGCCATTGCTAGAAAATTTTTCTAGCAATATAGAAAGTCAAATAAAAATATCGAATGATGGTTTTGAAAGGGAAAACCATATTAAAGAGACACTCGGGGGGTGCCATGAAAAAGAAATATTTATAAGGCCCGCTGAAAAACAAACGAAAGTGCCTACGCTAAACTTGGGGGGTACTATAGAGGTTCGAAGTAAAAATAGTGTTGTTCGAACTGAACAAATTGATGGCCATAACAATTGATGGCCATAACAATGTTCATGGTTGTGATGACCAAAATAATGGTTATAATGATCAAAATGATGAAAAAGATGGCCAAAATTTATTTGTTGATGCAATAACTGTTGACCGAAAATGTGGCCAAAACCATAGAGTTGATGGCCAAAATTTGGTGGTTAACGAAATAGGGGATGGCCAAAAAGATAGCCATAATTCAATTTTACATGAGTGGAATCATTTAAATGAACCACTCCATGTTGATTTTACTTTCAAGGAACCTCCGCCAATTACTTTGGACCATCACAAAATTTTTGGTATTGTCAAAGAGGGTATTAGGTTCAAACAAAACAAGAAAACCATTCATCTTACATGGGTAGTTTCATATCCAAATTGGATTTGTGGAGCTCATCAAAGTAACATCAAAATGGATGGGCTAATCAAAATTTTATTGTTGAAAAGTTTTTATCAAAGGTGATTAAGTTGATTCAATAGCTTGGCCAAAATAATTGATGTCGAAATGGCCAAGTAAATAGCCAAACAAATGGCTAAGAATTGTTTTTCACTTTACTGGTATCATGACAGCTTGACCAGTTTTCTTAGGAAATTCATAATTAATTCTAGAAAAATTATTTATGAATTCCGTTTCTTTCTATGGCTTTTTAACTTATTGAAGTTGAACTCCACAAAATTTCATGTCATTTGAAGATGGTTTGCATACCTCGAAGTGGTTTTTTTCTACAACCTAAAACGTGCTGGAAATTTCTGCTGCAGCATGTACCCTAACTTGAGGGGTCATTCGAACCTACCTAGACTTGTCCAAAATTCATGAAATTTTTTACACATGCTCCATTTCATGTCAATTTTCCATCTGTAAAATTTCATTGCAAAATATTTAGTGGTTCTTTTTTAAAAATTCGAACACCGCTAATAGGTCGGTTCTGTCTTGCGTTTTCCAGCAAAGATAGCTGAACTTTAAGGGTACTTCGAACCTAGTTAGAGTGGCTCAAAATTTATGAAATTTTATGGAAAAATTCATTTACATGTTTATTTCCATCATAAAAAATTTCAAAGCAAAATTATTTGTGGATATTTTTAGGAAAATTGGACATTGTTTAAAGGTTCTCCTGTCATGCATTTTTCAGCACCTAGAAAAAAAAAATCATGAATTTATAAAGCCAATCATGGCTATTTTAATTTGATTTCATGATTAATGAAAAGGTTAAAAAAAAAATCATTCCAAAACCATGAGTTCATAAAGCCAGTCCATGGCTAAGCTAGGATGAGTTCATGGTGGTATTTTGATGGTTCCATAAAAAATTCAAGAGCAAGGCCAAAAATTAAATAAATGGCCATTTGAATCAACTCTTTTAAAAATTAATTCTCAATTTTTTACAAGAGTTCAGGGGGTATGTTAATCCATTATTTAACCGGGCCATTCGATGGCCAATAAATTGGTTTTAATTAAATTCTTTAATTCTAGCCAAAGATAAATTGGCTAGAATTGGATTAGTTTTCAAGGAGTTCGAAGCTAATCAGGAATGCATGTTCTAAAGAGTTTGTTGCCATCCAAACTCTTCACTCTTAGAGGATGATTATCAAGCCAAAGAAGGAGTCTTATCCGGATGGGAATAGATAGTCATTAAAGATTATCCAACTTGAGTAGTTAAAGATGATCCAGCTTGTAGATAATGATCTAGCTTGAAGATGAAGATGATCCAACAACTAGTTGAAGCCAATCAGGAGACTATCATTAAGAAGTCTATAAATAAAGGCCTGAAGACCAACAGATTCTCTCTCTCTCAACACACATCAACTCAACCGATGAATTAGAGAGCACCCATCTCTTTTACCCTAACTTAGGGTATGGGAGATTCCTTTTGTCTTTGATGCTGCTTGGTCGCATGTGGCTCCGCATCGAAGGTTTCTTGATTCGAAGTACTCGTACATGGTTCAAGAGGTAGCTCGAAGTTGTTCTTGGAGGAAGGTATTAGTTTTTGTTTCAAAGGGCTCGAGGGTAGTTCGAGCCGTACCGACGAACGTTTTATTTATGGTGGTTAGTTATTAATAAAGTTCATTTTATTTTTCAGTTCATCTCCACATTCTTCTTCCCCTCTTTCTCTATTTTATTTTATTTTTATGTTCGAAGTTTGCTTATATTTAGTGTTATGATTAATTGACTTGGTCTGTCTCCCTTAAAAGTCCTATTAATTGAGGCATTCGAACCCATCACTTTTTTTTTATAATTTCGAGGGATTCGAACTACCTCACAGTGGTTCGAACTCCTGGAAATATTTTAATATTTGATTCGAACCTCATCGGTTTGATTCGAATTCCTAAAAGCGAAAAATGGGATCAACACATACATAAGAGAAGAAATTTTAAAAGACAGCTTATGACTTTTGTTACATAAGCAAGAATAACAAACATTATTAGACAAGGAAAAATTTGAAACATAAATTTTTTTTCTAGCAAGTAATTTCTTCTGGATAGGTAGAGACGGGTGGCCAAGTCGCTGATGCCAGACTTGGGACATGAGTGCAATGGATGAGGAAGGTGGCGGTTTGGGAAGATTGGTTGGGGATGTTGGCGATGACCACTCATACAAGTTGTTCCTACTCTGGCCTCGGGCCAAGGATTCCCCCGTACTCAAGTCCTTCACAAGAAAATGGTGAGGAAAAAATTCTATGGAGGTATTATTTTGTTTGCAGAATTGAGAAACTGAGATAAGATTTTTTTTTTAATCAGAGGTGCGCACAAAATATTGTCTAATGTAAATAAGGCAAGAGGTGAATTAATGGTAGAGGAACCAGTGTGAGAGATTGAGATTCCATTACCATTGCCAACTAAAACATCTTCGTTCCCAACATAATCAGAGTGCATGGAGAGATTCTGAAGATCGGATGTAATATGATGGGTGGCCCCCCGAATCTAACACCCAATTGTTGTTTCCACTATTTGAGTCCCCATCTACATAGTGAGCTCGAGGTCGAGAGGAAGGTTGACTCCGAGAGCGACACATTTTTGCACTGTGACCCGGCTTATCACATAGTTGACACACAATACGGGGTTGGCCATGTTGTCCTTGATAATGATTCGAATTCCATGAGAAAGGTTGAGAACTGGAATTGAAACTCATTCCAGAGGTAAAGCCTCGGCCATTGGAGGGATATTGTCGAGATTGATTGGACTGAGGACTAGAGTGGCTGAAATTTGAGGGTTGTCCAGAGTAACCATATGATTGTCCGGGACGTCCATGATTAAGATTTGGAGGATTGGATCCGCTTCGGTTCCCTCTTCCACCCTTGCCCTTGTAGTTGTTTTGCCTTTGAGAGAATTGAGCGGTGATTTGTGTATCATCCTCTTTGATTTGTCCATGATTTTGTGTCAACTCCTCATCAAGAAGCTTGTCATGGAGATCCTCAAGGGATATAGGTGAGTCACGAACACGAACCGCAGCCGTCAATTCCTTGAACTCGTCAGCGAGGCCATTTAGAGTATGAGCCATGATTTCTACATTACTCAAGGGATGGCCAATAAGGGTTAAGTCATCAACAATACCTTTTATTTTACTCATATAAGTGGCAACTGATTTTCCTTCTTTCTTAGTGTTCATTACTATGGACAGGAGAGAGAGCATGCGAGTGTTAGACCGATTGGCATAATTGGATTCCAGTTTGTTCCAAGCATCAGCAGAAGTAGGGCAGTTGTTGATGTTTGGGCCGATTGTGCCGTGAACAGTGGATTGAATCGCTAGTAGCACTAGTCGATCCTAGCGAAGCCAAGTGATGTGTTCCTGGTCAGTATTTGGTGGACATGGATAAGAGCCATCAACATAACTGAATAGACCATAACCAAACAGGATATTGTTCATCTGTGATTTCCAGGAACCATAATATTCTCTACCTTTTGCTAACTTGAATGGCATCTGAGATGAGGCATTCAAAGATATCAGATTGCTACCAGGAGAGGGAGGATTACCTTGAGCCAACCGGGTGATCGTTGGTGTCGTCACAGTAGGGGCAGCACCAATTGAAGCAGCCGATCCAGAGGTGGGAGAGGTCAGCGGTGTGGCCATGGTTGCTAGGTAAACGTTTTGGTAGATTTGAGAGAGTAAAGGGAAGGAGATCGAAATATGTTCTATGACAGAGAGCGCTCTGATACCATAAACGATTTCTATGAATATTGTGATAATTTCATAGACTGAGAAGATTACATTATGTAGTGATTTGTTTCCTGTAATTATGGACATGTAAGGAAACTAAATCAACCTAATTAAGGTAAGAAAAGATTACAATCAGAAAAGTAAACTGTCAACATAAATGAATTCCTAACTTGGTGTTCTATCATTAAGCACCATATAATAGACAAGGAACCAGTTTCATTATTTTATAAGAACTGAGTCCATGTAGTTGAGCTTTGGACAGAAACAGACATGTCAGGATATGAAATCAGAGAAAACAGAATCACAACCAATTTGGCTTTTGAACAATTAAGCACCTCACTTGATTTTCATAAAGCTAATAATGTCAAAAATCATGGTTGAAAAAAATGAAAATCTTCAATCTTTTTGAAGGGATCATGTGCATTTTTTCACCAATGTTAAGAGTGAAATCTTCAATTATAACTCACAAAACAATCATTAAATGTTATTCAACTTTAACAATCGCTTCTGAGTAATTTAACAAAATCATGGTTGAAGAAATGAAAATCTTATTGATTTGTAAAGCACTTGCAAGAACCAATTTTTGTGCTCAAGTAAAGAAATCAAACAGGCTTCAATCTTTTGGTCATTAAAACATGCTTCCATTTAAAGCTCAAAATTCAGAAGACAGCAAAGGAAAGCTTAGGGACCAAACCTATAGAAGAACCTAGAGCAAACAATTGAGATTAATGTATTTAGTCTAAATTTCAACGCTAATTGAGCTGAATCTATCAAGTCAATATTTAAATCATAATAATAATAATTAATGATGTTTATATAAAATTTAGAATTTAAAATGCAATGAAATCCATAGATAAACACATGGAACATACTCTCATCCATTAATAACATGACTCTAGTAATTTACAACTCTTAACACCTTAATAATGATACATATTATTAGCACATCTAAAAGCAACAATATCCTGCTCCTCTTTCCTGTACTACTAAAAGAAAACCTAGTAGCCTACATAAATCCTATCCAAAAAACCAAAATAAATCAATTAAATACTGTTAAATCTTCTTCATTGGGGCTTTGCTTGCACGAAACCTGCCTACTCACTCAATGTTTGGTTCTTTTCAATGAACAGCCCTCATCCATGAAAATTGGTCATAAATATATGTAATAAGTACCTTATAATCTGAGTGTTCTTATGATATTCTAACACAAATAATGAAAACATTAGCTAGCTTGCATCTAAACTTCTATCAACCATATACGCGCGCCTGATAGTCTGTTCAAGATCTGTGGGGAACTTTGAAGCTAGGAAAATATAGATTGTAGCACTACTATTATCTCATCTATATCAACATTTTACATCACATATTAGACCTCAAAATTCAGTTCAATAGCAGATATAGAACACTGTATTCATAAAATACTACTTCTGTACAAAAATATACTAGATTTAAATTAATATGACAATATACTAGATTCAAATTTATATGAAATATCAAAATTAATAATTTTCAATTTTTATTTTGCAAAAATTTTTTTTTGCTGCCCAATAAGAGTAGACATTCAATATAGCGTACCACCCAATATTAGAGTTCAGAGAATGGTCTAGACATAAAACGTTTGGCGTAATATCAATAATATATGGTATAGAGGCATAAGAATTATGTTAACGTTACTTTAAATGGTGACCAAAAGATATACAAAATGATTTTCCTACATCTTAAAAATCATCCTAATTCTACATTTGTTCGAAGAGAATGCGTATTTACTTTTCATTCATAATGAATGAGACATAACTGCGCCCATATATATATATATATATAGAGAGAGAGAGAGAGACACACACACACACACACACACAGAAATGATCCATTGAGGTCCCTTTTTATTGTCCACTTTTACGGTCCACTCCTCATTGGGATAGTTGGGATAAGTATTTTGAAAAATCGACCGTTGAATTAGATACTGTTACATTTGTAATGACTGCCAAAAATCACAGTAATCCAACGGTTGGTTTCTGAGAAAACTAACTATGAAAAAAACTGACATTTTTTTGTTCTTTAAAGTGTCAGTTTTTTTCGCAGACGGTACTAACCGTTGGATGTGATTTTTGGCAGACATGACATACGTAAAAGAAGTATCTAATCCAACGGTCGATGTTTCAAAATACATATCCCAACTATCCCAGTGAGGATTGGAGCGTAAAAAGGGACCCCAATGGATCATATATATATGATCCATTGGGGTCCAGACCCCATTTGGATAAAGATGGTCCACTCCTCATTGGGATAGTTGGGACAGGTATTTTGAAAAATCGACCGTTGGATTGGATACTCTTGTTACATATGTCATGTCTGCCAAAAATTCACAGTGATCCAACGGTTGGTTTATGAGAAAACCAACTCGGAGTTCACTACGCCGGAACTCCGAGTTCCTATGTCAAAATGCAGTTCACTATGCTGGAATTCCAAGTTCCTACATCGGACCCCGGAGTTCACTACGTCGAAATTCCGAGTTCCTACGCCGGAAATGCAGTTCACTACGCTGGAATTCAAAGTTCCTACGTCGGACCCCGAAGTTCACTATGTCGGAATTCCGAGTTCCTACGCAGGAACCCCGAGTTTCTACGCCGGAATCGCAGTTCACTACATCAGGAAAAAAAAAAATTAAAAAAAAAAAAATCGTTCTTTTTCATCAATTTTCTCATCAATCAAACAAAAAATTAATTTTCCTAACTTAAAATCTATTTATTTTTCCTACATTTTTCAAACAATCAAACCAGAAATTAATCCAAAAAAAAAAAGGAACAGTTGCTGTTTTTTTGAAGAGAAAATCATAATCTCTCTTCCAATCTTTTTCCTCCATTTTCTCTATTCCAATATGTTTTTTCATAGGTTTTTTCAGTACCGATCAACCATGGCAGCAACCAAATGGAGCATAATTCAAAACGATAAAAATCTACAAAATCTTCACAAAAAATTGGATTCTTACAATTACGTTCTTACCTTTCGAGAAGAAATATTCTACTCAATCGAGCCTAATAAAGTTATTCGGCTTGCTTAATCTAAGCATTTCATTTATTTTATTTAAAAAAAAATAATAGAAAAGACAACACAAAACACAGGACACGATTTTATTTTATTTTATTTTATTTTCGTTTTCTCAAGAACCAAACAGAGAGGGGATCGGAAGCAAGGAAGCTTGACAATTCTTTGGACCCTGGCGCTTCCGTTACCACTCCAAGTGAAGTCGAAACAAGGAAGCTTGACGTAGAACTTGTCCTTACATGGACGGATCGGAATGCTTAGGATCGACGACGTTATCAAAGGCCGTAGATCAGACCTGCACCGTGTCTCTCTATATTATCCGGCGTACGGATTTCGGCAAACTCCGGCGAGCAGATCCAGTGGACATCGTGTTCACTACGCCGGAATATCTTGCTCCGGCACTATCACTCCCACCGGTCACCGTCAATTTTTGCAAACGAGGCAAAAGTTTGCTCCTTCACACACCATGGCTCTCTCTCTCTCTCTGTGACGGCAACAAGGAGAAGAATAAAAGATAAGTGATATCGTGTGTGAATCAAGGGCAATTCATGTATGAAGTAGGAATGGCAATGAGGCGGGGCGTGGCGTGGCAGGTTTTCTGTTACCCTGTCCCCGTCCCTGATAAGAAAAATACTCCCCATCCCTGCCCCGTACCCCGCCGGGGTATAAATTGGTAGCCCTATCCCCGCCCCATTTTCATCAAAATAATTAATACAAGTGTGTAGTGAGGTTTGAACCCAAAACCTCATGCCTATTATGAAAAGGCCTTACCACTAAATTATATATAACCTTATGTTTTTAAGTTGTGATATATAATATTTAACCTTATTTCATATTCTTTTATAAATCTATACTACTTAGCCCAATTTTGAAAAAAATTTTGATCGACTAAAATGCCCTCGCATTAAATGTTAATGACCCTTTTACCCTCTTGCAATATTAATTACATGAAGTTTATCTTTAATTCATTTTTTAAGAGTCATATTTTCAATTAATTTCCTAATTCAACAAGGTATCAACAAAGTTTGTTATTTTTTTAGTGTTTTGAATATTAAAAAAAATAATAATAACAATAAGTTTTATCAAATAAAGAAAGAACTAATAATAAATTACATGAAGTTTATCTTTAATTCTTTTTTTAAGAGTTATATTTTCAATTAATTTCCTAATTCAACAAGGTGCTAAGCGCGCGCGCGCGCGCGCGCACACACACACACACAAAGTCTGTATACACACGGATACATAGTACATATAAATTTACATGCATTCAAGCATTAATATCTTGCATTACATGATATAGTATGTAGCTGTTCAGTTTCTCCCTATGGCATTTTAAAAAACGACCGTTGGATGAGATGTTCCGCTTATGTAAGACATGCATGAAAAAATTCATGTTGATCCAACGGTCATTTTTTTTTTTTTTCTAAATGCCACATTCCTGAAAAAACTATGATATTAAATTTGCATAGTTTTAAACAATTAAAATGTTTTTCTCAAAAACCAACCGTCGGATCTATGTGATTTTTTGCATGCACAATGTGTTTATATTGAGCATCTTATCCAACGGTCAATTTCGTAAAATAGTACCCCCATGTTAACATTTGTACAATATGAATAAGAATCATATGATACACAAGTTTAAACAATTTAAATGTTTTCTCAAAAATCAACTGTCGGATCTATGTGATCTTTTCTATGCACAATATGTATATATTGAAATTTATCCAACGATCGGTTTTACAAAATAGTACCCCTATGTTAACATTTGTACAATATAAATAAGAACCATATGATACACAGCTTAGATGAAACCAACATAAGTAGTTTTTGTTATAATGGATAAGGTCAACTGAACGTTGGATCACTATGATTTGTTGTGAGTATGGCAAAAAATTTATTGTTAGTTATCTTTTTATTCGATAAAGTTTTTTGTTATTTTTTTTTAATATTCAAAACACTAAAAAAATAAATAACTTTGTTGAATTAGGAAATTAATTGAAAATATGACTCTTAAAAAAGGAATTAAATATAAATTTCATGTAATTAATATTGCAAGAGGGTAAAAGGGTCATTAACATTTAATGCGATGGCATTTTAGTCGATCAAAAGTTTTTCAAAATTGGGCCTTTTATAAGTAGTATAGATATAGATTTATAAAAATATATGAAATAAGGTTAAATATTATATATCACAATTTATAATTTTAAGTTTATACATAGCTTAGTGGTAAGGCCTTTCCATAATAGGCATATGGTTCTGGGTTTGAACCTCTCTACACACTTGTATTGATTATTTTGATGAAAATGAATCGGGGAATCCAGCGGGGTGGGAAACCGGGTGGGGATGAGGAATCCCCGGGGGGCGGGGAAAATGAGCTGGGCAGGGCGAGGCATGGTAAACCCGTCCCCGCCCCGTACTTGTGAAAACTTCCCTCACATGTTGGAATTGTCAGCATTCCCATATTTCTACTTTATTGAATAACTGCACTGTTTAAGATTAAAAACCCTAATGCATTGTAAGCCAAGAAGTAAAACAGGGAAGTAATAATTTAGGGTTGAGGAGATCCCAAAGGAATGTCCAGTGAAATAAGCTTCTCTCAAAGTATGCTAGCTCAGCTAGGCAACTTTGATCTCTCTATGACATGATTTACTTTGCAAGTTGTAGACGAGTAACACAAAGGCCAGATCCATACAATAAGTCGGTTTGTCACAGTGGCTTCACTTTACTCCATTACATCACAATCATTACTACAAAGGATCTACCTTGTATGTCTCTTGTTCTTGTAGCCAAACAAAGAAATGCAAAATGAAAATATAAAATGATTATTATTAACATACTGAAAGTTAAAAATATGGTAGAGTAAGATGGCTATGAAATTATAGCAGACTGAAATTACCAAAGACTATATATAAATTTCATTTGTGCTTAAGGCTGGTTTTACAAAATTCCAACCGTCGGATCGGCATGATTTTTTGCATACGTGGCATGCAGGGGGTGAGCATCATATCCAACGGTCGGAATTTGGAACCGACCACCGGAACACGGCCAAATGGCCATGCAGTCCATTGTGGATCGTTATGGATCATTTCTGTGTGTGTGTGTATATATATATTTATCATTTTCCCAAAAAAAAAAAAAAAAAAAATGGCCATTCTTGGTGCAGAAATGGAAATATATGACCTCCGTATGACTAATTGCAAAATAAATTTAAAAAAATCGACCGTTGGATTAAATACCCACTTATATTTTTCATTCTTTTGGTTTACGAAAAATGTCACTGTGGTAAATTGTGAATTTTATTTTCTTGAAAATGTCAGCATTTCTAACCAAAAATGTCACAATTTTTCGACTCCACAAAACATACTGATTTATCTCACAAATTTTTGCGAAGAGAATGACAGCCATCATACTTAACAACTCAAGATGAATATCTACCATCCTCATTACTTAAAAATTGTAATGGTCGTATTATTTAGGTAATGGTCGTATCTCCATCATCTCTAACCCCTATATGAGTTCATCCATTCCAAGTCACATTTTTAGACAAAACCCAATCATCCATTGGGTGAATATCTTCAACCCCTATCTGGCCATTTCTCCCCACCTCAAGATGCCACACTGTAAATTGTAGTGAACAAAGAAAAGCTCACCCATATGATTGATGCCATTTGTGAGCAGCTTCGCCGAACTCCTCTTCAACCCTTGTCTCATGCCACTTTCGCACATCTGGCTTAGAATTCTAATATCTAGTCTTTGCTCAAATAATGTCCACCATATTGTGACCGCCATTGAGCTGTAGTCAAATTCAGAGCAAATAAAATACAAAATCTCGATTAAAGGCCGACTTTCATGACTATTATCATAATCATCATCATCATTATTATTATTGACAGCATAGAGTATCTATGCCTACTCCCGCTGAGATTAACATGCAGTTGACCTCACATACATTAAAGGACAAATTTTCTATTTCTAGGAATGGAAAGTAAAATTGTAACGATCTAGAAATGCTTCCAATTTGTCAATTCCGTAATTGAATAGTATCAACTTTTGAATAATTTTGTAGTACATTGGGAACCGTTTGAGATTTGTTGTAATTTAGTAATCTTGTTTTATATGTTTTCAATTGAATTTTATATTATTAATACCTAAAATAGAAACAGCATATTAATAAACATCCAAAAATGTATTTATTTTTATCTTTTTTATAGTTAAAGTTGATATAATTAGGCTACATATAGTTAATACGGTTAATTACTATATTTAAAACTTCCCTCACAATACGAACTGTCAGTGTTTCCTTATTTTTGCTTCGTTAAATGACCGTATTGTTTGATAATAGAAACCTAAAGTATTGTAAGTCATGAAGTAAAATAGGCTAGTTATTATTTAGGGCTGATGAGGTCTCAAAGTAATGTCTAGTGAAATAAACCTCTCATAAAGTATGCCAGCTCAACTAGGCGACTTCTCTACAACATGATTTACTTTACAATTTGTGAATAAGTTATACTCAAGCCACATCCATACAATTAGTCAGTTCGCCTTCGTGGCATCACTCTGCTCCATTACTTCACAATCATTACTACAAAGGATCAACCTCGTATGTGTCTTGTTCTTGTAGCCAAACAACAAAATGTAAAACAATAAAAAAATGATTATTATTAACATAATTTGAAAAATAAAAATATGTTAGGAGTAAATTGGTTATGATTTACTAATGAGACTAGTATATAGGCCTAATTTTTCTAAAAGAGGCCCGCACTTCATGTTCCCATAAATATAAGGGTTCTATACCAATAGGCCCTTGGTACAAGAGTGCTATACCAATAAGCCCCTGCCTTTTTTGATGATACTTGTATTTGTGAAAGTTGATTAAAATGGACAAAAATACCCTTTCATTAACAGGATATTATCCAATATTATCCACTATTATCAGAAAATCAACTTAACAGAAAATTATCCAATATTTTCTCCATGAATCAAGGAATATTTCAAATATTGAAATTCATTTACAAAGGAAAGTCAATCCTAATCAACTTCCCTAAAATCAAGGGATTATATCAAGATAAAATTAAGGGATTATTTCAAATATTGTGCCTCTAGCTATGCCCTTAGCGCTTATTCAATCTTGACTACTAGATATGGCTACGTATAAGCCCTTCACTCTACGAACATGATTCCAACAAGATATATCTAGATCTCACTTTATTTTTACAGAGATACTAGTATCTCTGTAAAATCATAGTCCATAAAAAAGAGAGAGTCACGGCTCTCTACCCATAAAACACCCTCTCATTGTAAGACCTCCTTAACCAAAAAATGATAGAACATGTTACCAGAGAGTCATGACTCAATATACTAGTATCTCTGTAAAATCATAGTCCATAAAAAAGAGAGAGTCACGACTCTCTACCCATAAAACACCCTCTCATTGTAAGACCTCCTTAACCAAAAAATGATAGAACATGTTACCAGAGAGTCATGACTCAATATATAAATACACATAACTTTTTTGTAAATGACTCTTTGTAAATCTCACCACAACAAGTGAAGTTTTACAAAGATTCACGACTCTCTGTAAATCTCACCACAACATGTGAAGAAATATATGACTCATAGTATAAAAAAATCCCAAAATAAGTGCAAACAACCATGTTAAAAATTCCAAAATAAGTACAAACAACCATGTTATAATAGCAAACAATCATCTTAAAAATCCAAAAATAAGTACTGAGATATATGACTCATAGTATAAAAAAATCATACCTTTTTTGTAAATCAAAATCAGAGATGCATGATTCATAAATATTTGAAAATATAGAGTGAAGTTTTACAGAGATCCATGACTCTCTGTAAATCTTGAGAAGAAGCATAACCATAAAGATTTGGGAAAACCTTGATGCAACCCTATTCAGCCTAAAGCCCCACCTACCTTGGTTATTGTTATTTCTTTGCTTCTATTCCTTCTATCTGCTTTTGCTTCGTTCGATATGGTATACTTTTCTGCGGATTTCAAAGTGAGATGGTGAGAGTCTTTTCCTGACCCGCAAGGAAGGGGAGGGTCGGACTGTACCGCTTTTCAGATGCAAATAGTTGCCCCTTTGGCTGCTCCTCTTATCTTGTTCGTATTCTAGTTAAAACCTCTTCTGATAGGTGGGTTCCTATCCTTTCTCAGTAAATGGATGAAATTCACTCGTCAGAAGAAATATACGGAACTACGTAAAATAAGAGGGAGCTCAGCACCATCCAATCCGTGCAAAAGGATTTCAAATTCAAAGATAATGCTACGTTTAAATGCATTTAAGATATATATAAATAATATAGGTTAGTTTCCTAAAATTTAGGACATTAAATATGAAAATAGTTAAATAATTAAATCATAATTGAATATGTGAAGAGGGTATATTAGACAATTTATTGACATGGGTTGACTTTAAATTTGAGTTAGAGGGGCCTATTGGTATAGGATCTCATGATTTGGACTTGATGATAATAAAAACTGTTTTCAGGGTCCTATTGATCATTTTCCCTAAATATAAAGCTCGTAAATTTTGTTTTCTTTTTGTTTATTCTATGTATGCAACAACCAAAATAAGGGAACATGTAAACTTTACCACAAAATAAATGTATGTTTTTGTAGACAGAAAAAATGGAAGACAACTCTTTGTAAATGAATAAAATGAGAGACAATAAAAGTATGGATTCAGCATATAAATAGAATTATGGTAAATTAAACCACCCTTTTGACATTCATTTTTTTACATACATGATAATTACACACATGAGAGCATAAGACAACTATATAAACATATAAACATCAAGGTTCCAAGTATCGGGCGAGTCGGAGATGACTCGGACGAGTCAACCAGGTCTCAGAGCTCATCAGGATGAGATTTCGTCCCAAGTTGAAGAACATGGCGAGGAGAAGAAGACTTGTTCATCTCGGACGATATCTTGGCCGAGACGAGACGAGTTGCCGAGATCTTAGCTTCTTGACTCGTCTTGGCCGAGATCATTTGAGATGAACGAGACTTTACCAATTGTACAAAATTTGCAGATTTTGAAAATAACGAAAGCTCCAAAAGAGAATTAGATTCCATGGAACTGAACTCGCCTACAGGTTCTTTGCAAAAAAGCCTCACGGGTGGTACCTCCTCTTCTACATATACAAAGCGACAAGTTCCTCTTCCTCTTCATCTTCTTCGTTTTCCTCTTCTTTTCTGATTTGAGTACCGACGGCAACTCAAAACCCCATTTTAGAACAATTTTGAGACTACCGACAAGAAAGGGAGGTTGGAGGTCTTCGTGGCTAGCGCCGGCGAGCTAATCTGGAGATCTCTGGTGGCGCGGGCGAGAAAGGCTGGTTTTCGTTCACCGACGAGCTGCTGGTTTCTGCGACTCTGTTTCTCTCAAGCACTAGAGCTTCCCTCCAGTCTCTTATCATTCTCTAACTCAAAATGAGGCATGGCGTATGGGTCTTTAACTCTTTATAAATATCTTGCTTTTATATTTTAAATATATTGCTTTTATGTTATTAAAAATAACTTGCTTTTATATTTTAAATAAGGTCAAGTATGATTTACAACCAAGACCTACTTTTATATTTTAAATAACTTAATATTTTAAATAACTTGCCATAAATATTAATTTTATAATTTATAATTTTATTTTTGAACTAAATATATTATTATATTGTTGTTTAATTTCCCTTTACCATTTTTTTTTACCATTATTTCTACCATCCATTTTCAAATCACCAATGTTGGTTGAATATTTTGAGAAATCGACTATTGGATTAGATACTCTTCTTATACAAGTCATGCATGCCAAAAATCACATTGATCCAACGGTCAGATTTTAAAATATCTCACTGTAAAAAGCTGCAATGTTTCTAATTATAATAATTTTTCACAATAACATAATTCATAAACCAACCGTTGGATCACTGTGATTTTTTGTATACATGATATACATAAAAAAAAGTATTTAATCCAACGATTGGTTTCTCAAAATATTAAATTGATACTGGTATCTTAATAACGGATGGTAGGAATAATGGCAAAAAAAAAATAAAAAAAAAGGCAAGGGGAACACGACCCTTTACATAAATAGGCCTAAAGTTATTTTATTTATTTTTTTTAAATAATATAATTATTTTATACCATTAGTTCCAAAGTTTTTTAACATAACAAATAAGCATATGAATTTTGAAATAATATATGTATTTCAATGCTACAATAATGCGCTAGAACCTTTTTTTTTTAAGTTTAAAGTCATATCATGCACACTAAGCCATTTATTTTGCTTGTTTGATGGTTCTAATTTGATTGCATGATTTTTTTCTGATTTTTCTATGATTTTTTTAAACATAATTTCATGCCTAAAGTTGCATCTCACCCAAGACGCGACTGCGACTTTGAACCATGATAATAACACACACACACACATATATATAAACTAGGAATCTCAATGTTATCCATATAACAAAAGAGAAAATTGATAACTAAAGAAACAAGAAACATACAAAGTTACAAGATTTTGTACAACAATGATAAGAATGATATTCTTTTGAATAATGGTTTCTTCTGCTGGTTAATTTGAAAGCAGTGTCTTAGTAATTAGAAACTTAGTAGGGCTCCAAGAGGGTGTATATAACATTTTTGTTAGTACACTTTACAACGCAAAATTGCAAATAGTTTTGAATTAATATTCTTTCACTTTCTTTTATACCATTTGACTTGCATAATGCATGGTGCACAACGTGTACGGGTCTTCAAAACTTCTCATCTGATTTCAAAGTGTTGAGTGGTTAGATGCCTATAGCATGCCATCATGCTCTAAACTAGGGCCATAGTTTCAATAAACTCAGCAGTCACATTTATTGTTACTATCTTGATCCTTGTCCTAACTCCTAACTAGTCTTCCCTTAACCCCCTTTTTTTTTTTTTTTTTTTTTTTTTTTTCAAGTGTATTTACTGATCAGAATTTATTTTATTTTTTTTCAAAATGACCAGACCAAAGAACTGATGTTTTTCGGCAATATACTTCAGCATAAAATGATCAACTTATGCAGCTGCAAATCTCTTAAAAAAAGACACTAAAAACCCAACAAGTGAATATTTGAGAGACAATAGAAGTATGCATTCAGCAGACAAATAGATTTCTCACAAATCACCCTTTTGACATTGAGTTTTTTAGCAAACATGATAATTAACAAATGTGAGAGAATAAGACAACTGTATAAGATAGAATATTGATAAATAAAGAAACAAGAAGCATACTAACTTAGAAAATTTTATATAACAATGATCGGCAAGATATTCTTTTGAATATTGGTTTCTTTTGTGGGTTTATTTGAAAGGGGCAGCTTAGTAGTTAGTAATAGAAACATAGTAAGGCTCAAAGTGGCTGTGTATACACTACAAGAAAAGGGGGCAATTGCAACGAAATCTTGCAACAGAATATAGGGCCGTTGCAAGAATTCTATTATTGCAACGGGAAAAGCCGTTGCAACCAAAATAATTTTTTTGATTTATCACTTTATCTCATGCCGTCGCAATGGTGCAGAAAGTTGTGAAATTTGTATTTTTTTTTTAATTTATATTTTCTTTGCGACGGCATTAGCCCTCACAACATTAAAAAAAAATAAATTTATTACTTTATACTGTATATGAGAATTAAATATAAATTTTTATCAAATATTTACGTATTTTTGCAGCAAAATACCTTTCCCCCCAAATTACACCCGCGCAGATTATTCCCTCTTCCCTCTTTCCTCTTCCCCTCTTTCCTCTTCCCTCTCTCGATCACTCTGTGTACGATGCATATGGTTTCGAAGGATCCCTTCCACCACCGATCACTCCCTCCACCGCCAGCTTGAAGGTGACAGTCGCTCGCTCTCTCTCCCTCGCTCTCTCTCGTTCGCTCTCTCTCTCTCTCTCTCTCTCTCTCGATCAATCTGCACGCAGGTTTAACAATTTGTGTGCTCAATTGATTGAGAATAACGCTCACCCCAGCAACGAACCTCCTGTTCCCATCTCAATCCGACGTTGAATCGTTCTACAAAACCTAGGGTTTCCTAATCTCTCTCCGCCTTCACGAAGATGTGGTTGGGATGAAGCTCTTTCACAATGCCCCTCCTCAGTGAAGAAGATATGCAGCCATTCAACCCCTTGTAGAAGCATCGACATCGATACACAAATCTAAGGTAAGATATTGCAATGAGGGTCAGCCAATGTCCGTTTTTTATTTTTGTAAACTGGGTTTCCATGTTTTTTTTTGTTTTTTTATTTTATTTTAGATTATGCTTTGTTGAAATATGATCATCCTCTGTAAATCTGTGCGTGTGTATATTGATGATGGCTGATTATGAGTGTAGGTTGAATTTGATTAATTAATGAATGTTGGAGCAACCTTTGTGAAGTTCTTTTGACATAAAATAAAGTGAAATTTACTTGGGATTAGGTAATGACTATATTGAATTGTGCCCACTTGCTAGAACACCCAAACTGTGAGAAATGATCAAGTCAGCAATTGCTGATATTGGCTAAATAAGCAAACACTCAGATTAACCTGTAGATGTAAAATATTTAAGAAGTTACAATCCAGAAGCAACACTAATAAAAACTTTCAGATTCAAGACAGCAATTATTTGCCTATTTTTGACATGTAAAGGAGTCATACAGGAGAAAACCTACTTTAGCCTGATATGTGGAGCTGTAGTTAGGTTTAATCAATATATGCTTTTTGGCCATATAAACAACTTCTACTACACATGGATTAACATTTTTGGGAGCTCGAACTCAAGCCCTCTAGTCAAGGATAAACCTATGCTCTCTTGGAATGCATAGAGAGAAAAGACCTGCCTCCATAAATTAAAATTTTGGTGAGATTAATACTATGCAGATCCACTAGTATCTTTCTATACACAATACTATGCATATGATATGATACATCTCATCTTGATAGTATCTCACGAAGGAACATATGTGTTGCCTGTGATAAATGTATATATAGTAGAGATAAAATGTGACTGAGTACTGCTAATTAATTAATACCATAACCTACAACTAGCTCTGGTTCTATTATCTGTCTCTTTCTTTTATATAAAATTTTATTACTTGGGTCATATATTTGTCAACATTCTGATAATATGTAACAGTGACATTACACTTCCTACCATGCCAACACTTATCAATGTAACAATGTATGCAAGCTCCTCATGGGCATGGGCATATGCCAATGGGGCCTAGATTCATTGTTTGCTATGGGGCATCCAATATTGCACACCTTTAGTTAATTTGTTATTGTTTGATCTTCTCAAGGTGTTGGTTGAGTTTGCTAGATGCCTAGAACATCAATGGGGCCTAGATTGGTCATTATTGGACCGGCCTTGTATATTTATTTATATCTAATTCCTCCATATCTTATTCCTACATTAAATTTTCTGCTGTTTTTTGGAATTTACATGTTTTAGGTTGTTGAAAATATGCATCAAATGCATTGGCTTATCTTATGAATAGCTGGGCAGTACTTCACTCTAAATATTGTTTAAATACCTTATTTCTAGTTCTTTTGATCCTAATCATGGTCAGTTCATTTAGCTTGGTTCAGCCTTGATCACTTGCACAATATTTATGTTATTCCAATCAAATAATATAACATGTGTGCATTGTTAGGGATATTGGAAGGATCTTGGTTGCTCTAATAATTAAAATGAGACATGAAACTCATTTGATGTGCAATGCATTTTCTCTTTTAAGAAAATCTTCTGCAGCAGCCAAAATCCAGACTATATATATGTTAATGTTTTGTAGCATATATGTTCGTGTCAAGGTTTGGTAGAGATGGGAGTTTGGGTTCCAAGTCACCTTCTGTAACAGAGGGTTCTAACCCACCTTGGTGATATGTATATATTTATGTTGCTGATAACCAAAAAAATGCATATATGGTGGTATAAATTTATTTGATCATAGCTGTTTATTTTGAGCAAATTAACTCTGAGCTTTTTTAACTTTGACAGTGCGTGATGCAACTTGATCATTCAACCAATGCGTTTATCAAAGAATATATTTTGATCGATATGATATATTATGATCGATCATATGTTATAATCCCTTCTATTGGGTTGGTGGGTAATAATACATGATGCGTTGGATTCTCTTAAAGTAACTCCAATGGTTAGATTCAATTGTTTGGTTCTAAATCCATTTTTTGTATATGCTAAAGTTGAATGCATATACAGTTTTTTGAATTAATATGTTATAATGGTGCATTATTCTTTTCTTGATTGCTCGATCTTTTTCTGTCTCTTCCTCTAAACAAAACATAAATTTCAATACATTTTGTCTTTAAAAAAAAATACATCCAGAACTGAATTCAAATTTGGATCAAATACATTTTGTATTTAGTTTTGAATTCATCATTGGAGTACCAATTTTTAGATTTGATGAATACGAAAAATGGGTTTACATTCCCTTTTTAATCTGCCATGAGAGATGGCCTCTTAGATGCTCCCAAACGAATTTTGTCTTTGATTTGTAGCCATGCATGATGATAGATGATGATGAAGATAGGTGGATAATGGGTCTACATCAAATAGTGGTAGCTATTTGAGGATGATGATGCCAACAGCTGTCATTTCCAGTGTCTAGGAATAGATGATGAAAAATGGGAGTGATTGAATTAATTTGAAGAAGCGAATTGAAGGGGATAGATGGAGGGAGAGAGAGAGAGAGTAGTGGGGTCTATATGTTGGTGCAAAATCAACCTGCAGGTAGGTACCTAGCTGAAAAGGCACTTGAATGGGGTGACGATCCCCAAATAATTCCATATTGCTCATACAAATATGGGCAGCAGCTATTGCTGGGCTACACTAGATACTGCCCCACCGGCTGCACATCTGCAATCTGTATCATCAGACCTCACAGCTACCATCCCTTCTCCTTCTATAATCTCCCTGCCCACTCTGCCGTCTCAGAAATCGTTGAGACCTCTCTCTCTCTCTGTGTTAAGTCGCTTTCAGTCCTAATAAGATAATCCATTGCCTTATAGCTCCCATCTGTCCAAGAGAACCAAAAGCTATAGCTTTACCATATTACCACATATATGTATCTGCTAAGGGGATGCAAAATAAAGGTTCCTCTCTCTCTCTCTCTCTTCTTATTTACATAACATATGGAGGTTTTAATGTCAATTGGTATAGGCAATTTTAGTTTACAGGACAAGGAACATGGAAATTTGGTTATGGTGTTAAGAAAATGGTTTTGAATATTTTGATATGAATCTTGGGCGATATGATTTTCTTCACATTCCACTTATAAATATGACCTAGGGACACCATAAGATGTTTTGACAACAGAGGAGCAAAGGACAGGAATCTCTTTAATGAACTTAAAGGTTAAAACAAGTGAGGGTGGAATATGCAGGCTGAATATTGATGTTGGGTCTCTCGTTTCTTGATAAATTTATGGTGTTTACTTTTATATTATATTTTTAGCTGATTCAATATTTGTGAAGAATCTATTATCTTTGGCTATGCATTGTTTTTCCCCCGGAAATAGATCAATTGTTGGCTTAACTTGTGGTTTGCTACTTTTATTTTATTGGCTATCTTTTCTGCTGAATACCAAATCTCAGTTATCAGGGTAGCCATGACAATTCCATGTAATTTAATCCCATGTAATCCCATTAACTTCTCAAATTTTTTGCTTTACTTACTAAATATTTGTGATATAGTTGGCATTCTGAAAAGAACATTTGACATGGATAAGAGTTGGATCCACCACCACCGATGCTCTCCCGAATACCAGACTGGGCTGCAAAATTTCCTCGACTTTGCATTCGCACATGCATCGATAGATGGGATGATTTTATGTCCATGTATGAATTGTTGTAATAATAAGTGGCATGGTTCGAGCCTAGTAAAAGAACACTTAACTATTAAGGGATGGGCAAGAGGTTACTCTGTTAACAAATGGGTATTTCATGGGGAATTAGATAATAGTAATGACCCCATAGATGCGTCCCCCTTTGAAGGAGATGAAAATCAGGGAGTCGATGACATGCAAGGAATGTTACATGGGGCATTTGGGATCCCAATTTCTGATGAAGGTCCCGATGAGTATTCTAGTGAGCCAAATCCTGATGCGGCCAAATTTTACCGGTTGGTAAAAGAGGCCGATCAAGAACTGTACCCAGGATGCAAGAAGTACAATGTCCTTTCCTTCGTGGTTCACTTGTATCACATTAAATGCCGTAATCGAATGAGTGACAAGGCATTTACCGAAGTGCTTGCGTTCTTAAAGGATGTATTCCCAGATATTAATGATACCCTGCCTAAATCATTCTATTATACTAAGAAGATGATAGAGGAGCTAGGACTAGGGTACACCAAGATTGATGCATGTCCTAATGATTGCATGTTGTATAGGAAAGAGACAATAAATGACTCTGAATGCTCTATATGTCACACTTCAAGGTGGAAAACCACTGAAGATTGTGCGACCTCCGCATCAATAAAGCACAAGCAAACACCTGCTAAGGTTTTGCATCACTTCCCTTTGAAGCCAAGGTTGCAAAGACTGTTTATGTCTGATAAAACTGCTAGTTTGATGAGATGGCATTCTGATGGGCGCACAAAGGATGGGGTGTTGAGGCATCCGGCTGATTCAGAAGCTTGGGAAACACTGGATAACCAATTCCCTAACTTTGGCACTGAGTCCCGCAATGTCAGACTGGGGTTAGCAAGCGATGGATTCAATCCATTTGGTTCAATGACTCATCCCCACAGCACATGGCCAGTGGTATTAATGCCGTACAATTTGCCACCTTGGTTGTGCATGAAACAACCGTACTTCATCATGTCTTTGCTTATTCCTGGACCTACAGCACCCGGGAATAACATTGATGTGTATTTGAAACCGTTGATTGAAGAGTTGTATGAGTTGTGGGTAGATGGCCTATGCACTTTTGATGCATCGTGTAAACAGAATTTTATCATGCGGGCTGCATTATTGTGGACTATAAACAATTTCCCTGCTTATGCAAACCTTTCTGGATGGAGCACTAAAGGGTACAAAGCTTGTCCTAATTGCAATGTTGAAACTGATAGCTTCCGTTTAGAAGCTAGTAACAAAATTTGTTACATGGGTCATCGTCGCTTTCTAGATGATGATCACACTTTCCGTCAAGATACAACATCATTTAATGGGAAGACTGATTACAGACCCCCACCGTTGCCCCTCTCAGGTTCTCAACTATTGGAACAGATTGGTGACTTCTGTGTGACGTTTGGGAAAGGTGCTGACCCAATTGCAGAACGAGAGGATGGATGGAAGAAGAAGAGTATTTTCTTTTCATTGCCATATTGGGAGCATCTTTTAATACGGCACAACTTAGATGTGATGCATATTGAAAAAAACATCTGTGATAGCTTAGTTGGGACTTTACTACATATCCCTAATCACACGAAGGATTCTTTGAAAGCACGCCTAGATCTACAACAATTGGAAATTAGAGATTCCCTACATCCTCAAGGCAATGACCCCAGTAAGCAACATTTACCTCCAGCTTGTTACACAATGGCCCCAAAAGAGAAAGACATTTTTTGTAACGTGTTGGGTAAAGTGAAAGTTCCTGATGGTTATGCGGCAAACATATCTCGTTCTGTGAACCTAAAAAAAAGGACTCTCATTGGTATGAAGAGCCATGACTATCACATAATAATGCAACAATTACTCCCACTAGCCGTGCGAAAATCATTGCCGGAAAATGTTGCTGCCGTGTTGATCGAGTTTAGCACTATATTTCGTGAATTATGTTCAAAAACAGGTACAACTGAATCGTTCAAGAAACTTGAAGCTCGAATGACTCTAACTCTTTGCCATCTAGAAACGATTTTCCTACCTGCTTTCTTTGATGTAATGGTGCATTTGGCAACTCATTTGCCTACCGAGGCGAGGATTGCCGGACCGGTCCATTACCGCTGGATGTACCCAATTGAGAGGTTTGTGAATCTTTTACAACTATTCATCCGTACCTTAAACATATACTTTAAATTGTCTTCCTCCTAATATTTTCATCCTTCGTAGGTACTTGCTTACACTTAAATCATATGTGCGGAATAAAAGTCGACCGGAGGGTTCTATTGCAGAAGGTTACATTGTGGAAGAATGCTTAACCTTTTGCACAAGGTACTTGCATGATGTGGAGACAAAGTTGTATCATCCCCCACGCAACTATGAACGTATTGGGGCTGGATCTAGAGAAGGGTTGTCAATTTTTTCTAGGCCGGGCCGTGCAATGGGTAAAGTAGATACTGAGTTATTAACGTACACAGATCGGTTTGCGATGCATTCGTATTTGCTACTTAATTGCCCTGAAGTTGCGTCATATGTTCGGTAAGAAACCATATCCGTTTAGATGCTACTAATAGAGAAGTAATAGTTATATATGCAAAATAATTCTAATTATGTCCTTTATTTCGTGGCTCGCAGAGAGCACTTCGAAGTAACTACTGCTGAATTTCCAAATCATCATGATTTGGAGATTAATAAAAGGCACCGAGAAAATTTTCCAGATTGGTTCAATTCGAAAGTAAGTAATTAAAGTTTTGTTGTAATCCTAATCTTATTCCCATTTTGGTAGTCACGCTTATGACATTTCGTCCTACATTCTATCTAACTTTTTCATTCACTCCTTGAATAGATTACCAGTATGCACATGGAAGGTGGTGATTGTATTCAAAGGGATATGTATGGCTTAGCTGGGGGACCGAATCATGCTATTAAAAAGTATAAAAGGTTTGTGGTTAATGGGTTTAGGTTTCGCACTATTGATGTTGACAAGAAGAAAAAAACTCAAAATAGCGGTGTTCTACTAAAAGCCAAAACAGCAAGCGATGAAGATTGCACGTACTATGGCATATTAACTGATATCATTGAATTGGACTACTACGAGTCAAGGAAGGTAGTACTTTTCAAATGTAAATGGGTTGATGGAAGTGGGAGTGCCGTAAAAGAAGACAAATTTGGAATTACTCTCATCAACTATAGTCGGTTCATAACTACCAATGAACCTTTCATTCTTGCTTCTCAAGCTCTGCAGGTCTTTTATGTGGATGACCCATTACAGAAGGATTGGAAAGTTGCTGTTAAATTTTTGCCTAGGGATTTGTTTAACATGACTAGTGACCAGGGATCTACAGATGATTTGTGAATTGCTAGGTTTTTTACTGATCACCCAACATGTTCAAAACATTTATTAATACTAATATTTATTAGCCATGAGTTGTGAATTGCTGTTTTGGTATTTCTGAGTGAATTTATTATGCATTATCATCCATCTATCTATTTTTAAATTCCACAAGTTATGCATGACTTTATCTTTACACGGTAAGTCATTACTTCGTTTCTTTTTATATATTGTGACTAGTTATATTTTTATATATAAGCTAATATATTGTGCCAAGATTCTGCAGGATTTTATGGCTCGTACGATTGCAAGGAAACAGGTACGACCCAGTCACCCAGTGAACCAGTCTGGACCAGAACCTGAAAATGAGGAGTCCCATGCTACTAGATTGGGTGATGCCTCGGCTGTGATGGGTGATGACTCACGTGTGATGGGTGATGCCACGACTGGTGCAGGGGTTTCCATAGACTCAGGTAATTTAATAGTTGCCATTTCTTATGTTGCACAATTTCCATTATATATTTATGTTAGTTTATATAAATTGTTTTGTTTAACGTTGATTATTATTATTATTATTTTGAATAGTTCCTCCACGAAGACGTGGTTCTTCTATAGGGCGAATCTTTGAAGGGAATGAAGCGTCGATTATAATCAAGACAAACAACAAAGGGCAGCTTTATGGACCCGAAGCAAAGCGAATGAGTAGATACATTCGCGACATAATGCGAACGGGTGGAACCATTCGATTAGACCATGAAAGATGGAAGGAAGTGGATAAAACTTCTCTCACCAGGCTATTGGGACAGATAAATGTATGAAATATGGATTAGCATTATCTATAATTATTTTTTTAATAACTTATTTTACGCATTTACCAAGATATTAATTTGAATATTGAAAATATATTAATGTGCAGGATAGGTTTCATTTTGATGCTCCAGATATGGAACCTTGGTTGATAGCAAAAATCAACTCAATTTGGGTACGTGTGAAGTGCACTTTAAAGAAAAAACATTACATGCCGGGTGCAAATGTACAAGCTCAGTACGGCAAATGTCCTGCCAACTTTCCTCCATGCCAGTGGAAGGCACTAGTTGACTATTGGAGGACATCAAAAGCCGAGGTAAATGATCATTGCATTAGTTCCATTTTGGTTCACCTAACTTGTGATGTATTTAAATGTTTTAAACTCAAATAAGATTTCATTAAATATGATGGTGTTAAATTTTCCCTATTTATGTACTGTAGACAATTAGCGCCCAGGCAATTGCTAATCGAAAGAAGGTGAAAGTAGTGCATCGTCTGGGGACAGACTCATATGCAACAAAGCGTGCCAAAATGGTGATTGTTGCAACCATGACATATATTCCTTAGTTAAGTGAGATATTTGTAACACCTACTTATTTGGTGGACTGAATTTGCAGGCAATGGACAATCAAGGAGTGGAGCCTAGTGACTTTGACCTTTTCATTGAATCTCACAAAGCGAAGTCACTCCAGCAATTAGATACTTCTGCTAAGGCTGTAGTGGTACGTCTTAGTTATACAGCTATTTCACAGTGTTTTTTATGAGTTAATACATGGGAAAGAATAAGTGATTCTTTCCTTAATTACTATATTGATTTCTTATTTATGTGAGTAATAAACGATTAATGTGTTTGTGCAGGAGACATTGAGCCAAATTCCAGCTGAGACCCCCGAGGACAGTGCTAAGGAACAAGCTTTAAAAGCTGTAACAGGGGGCCCTTCTCATGGGCGGATCCCCTTGCAAGGCCTACTTCCTCCTGGTATTGTTTTGCTTAAGCAAAAAGCTTCATTAGCTGAATCAGCAATGGCCGCATTTGAGAAGGCTAATAGGGAAGCTGAGCTTGCTAAGAAGGAAGCTGCAGAAAACCAGCTACAGGTGCGGATATTAAAAGAGCGTATTGATGCTATGGAGCGTGCACAGAAGCAAAGGGAAGCTGAGAGAGATGCTAGTGTAAATGCATTTCTTGCAAAGTATGCAATGTTGGACACGGATGCATTAGCACGCGACGATTCAGATGCCACTCAAGGCGAGTACGATGTGGACAGCGTGCAGCCGACCTAGGTCTTCCTTGTTTATATGGCATTGTACTTAGCGTTGAAAAGGTACATTCACATTATTGGTCAGTTTTCTTTTGTTTAAATTTGATTTTATTAAACTTAAAAAATCCTTGTAAGCATTATATGTAGAAAGGTATAGTCTTCTCTATATAGCTCACTAACCAAAATATCAATTATTTGCCAGAATTTTTTTGTATGTAGATTGTACAGAGTTGGGAAGATGGCAGTTGACACAGACATTTTTTGAAAAGTTCTGACAGTAACTGATATAAGGGTAAAGTCATTGTTTGTTTAGGTTATTTTTTGGTAGGTAGATGGGAGTTGGTCGGTAAGAAATGGCAAATGGACAATGTTGTCATACATTTTGTTAGCACTGTATATTGTCGAGAGGAATGTTACTATGGATATGTATGCTTAACCTTAAAATTTTAATCATAGCTAAAAGAGAAAATTGGTCTTTTCTTTTTACCCCTTTAATTATATATATGGCATCATTTTCGAATATTGACATAATTAATTATTGAGTTGCTTTCTCGAACATGGATAATCACGAAATGCCAGGAATCTGCAGCTGTCTTTTTTGTCTCAAGGTAACATAAATTCTAGTTCTTATATTATACACTTTAGGTTCCATGTTTATTCTTAAATAAGTCGTTTATTTTTTCTGACGGGGATTTGTTTTTCAATTTACAGGATCTTCTTCAAAACTTATACTTTGAGCTCTAGGAAGCCATGGTGAACCAACCTCCTTAGGCCAATCATTGCATGCGGAGGGTTACCAAACTTTTTCATTCCATGCTCTCTCATTACTTTTTGATATCTACTAAATTTGTTAATGAACCAGCAGCACTGTCTTGTTAAGGATCCCTAGCTGACCAACTGATATGTTCTTACGTTCATTTTCTTTTTAGCACTATCAACAGCTGTGGCAACATCTGAAGAGAAGGGTAACAGAGATAGTGAATATGGAGGAGAAATACAAGAGGCCATTTCTGGGTACAATAGGGTCCTCGGATTTAGAATTGAATGCGGACATGGTAATCATCTGTGAAACATTAATTTTCTTTTTATCAAGTGTGGTATTTATCATAATATCCTTTGTTTCTACAGTGGTGAAATTCATATTCACTAATATAAATGTTAAAAATCCAAATGAGGAGTACTCTTTCACCATACGCCATGCAAATGATACTTACACATGTAAGTAATATAATTTTTTCATTAATTAGTCTGATTTGCTTGTTGATAACATTCTTTTGACATTCATTTCAAAGTTCAATTTTTTTTCCCGTATTAATCAGTGGTAGATTGTCATCCACACTTGAATGACACCAAAGAATCGATCCATGAGTTGAACAAAACCAATGGATTAATCAAATTCGTGAGAACTATGAGAGAGAAGTTCCAAGAAGCTGCAGCTGGTATGGCCTCATCTGTTACACTCCCTTCTTTCCAGAATTCTGAGTCACTACTTTTAATTTTTCAGTTCATTGGTTTTTACGATATATTTGGAGCTTCTTCCATGGTTCCCTTTCTGGGCACAATTCGTCCTTCTCCTACTTCTGTTACCTGTTTTGCCCCTTATTACAGGCGCCAAATTTTACTCTGTAATCCTGCACTTTCGATTTTCAAATGTGTGTCTTCTCCATTGAAGCGTATTTTCCAAGCTTGCCTTCATTCCAGTAAGTTCACTCTCTTTCCATCTTCACTTGGTTTGTCTTGAATATGATTAGATGGTTATTATCTTTCTGAGTAGTGGTGGTTTTTATGCATTAACAAGCTTTGTTCTTGATTTCGTTTATTATCTTTTGTAACCCTGCCATAAAATTTAACTAATTGGGTATTTTAAGTTCTTTCCCTCCCTCCCTCTCTTTCTCTCTCTTTCTCTCTCTCTCCAATTGTTGCATATGGCCAAAACTTTCTCAAGCAACACTGTTATTTTATCATCTGCTGCAGCTATTGTTTTAGTATGATCTTTTGTTGAGACTTGAGATGGTGTTTGGTGGGAAAATGTTTCTAAGTTGATTAGAGTCCTTGTCTGTCATGCCAGAAGTTGCTGGTACAACTTCTCCTGATTGCAGTATGTAACAATTACTTGTAACTGAAATATCTACATTAGTGTAGAAGTTGTTGTGGTTGTTCATCTTTAAAGTGTTCTTCCTCGTTGCAATAAGATGAATGATGGCTAAAGACTACACCCAATTTTTCCATGTCTTAAAGAGTCATCGGAACTGCAAAATAAATGCAGTTGGATGATTAGCTAAAGCCCAAATAGAGTTCCAAAACCAGGTAGGATTCCACTTTTGATAGTCCTATTGGATTAAAACATTAAAATCAATTTCTTACTAAATTCCACATATTACTAAGCAAATGTGTAATTCAATGGTGGTAAAAGTCTTATTGCTATAAAACCAAACCTTTAGATTGTTCACTGCACTTTAATTAGAACTTAAACAATTAACTTCTGTTTACCACAAGCTAGTTAAAAATTATACATGGGCAACTGAGTCCACATAATGTTTACTACATTTTTCCTTACGGATTTATTTCTAACTTCATGTGGATCCCAAAAATTGTTAGTTTAGGGGAAAAATTATAAGGACTAAATTGCACCTCCGGATGGTTGGGGATTGACCATCCCTCGTTTCTTCAATTGTGTTAAACTATATTTGTAAATGGTGCTTGTGGTTATCGCAAAACGAGCCTGTGGAATTAGGAACTTTATGGTGACACTTTGAAATGCTTCTTTAAATCAGTAAACCAATTCAAAATGGTGTCTAATTTTTTATTATAAACGATAAGTTCAACTCATGTTGGGAGATTTTCAATAAACAACATGAAAGTTCACATGATGACCAAAAGTGTTTAATTCTTTAGGCTGCATTTATTCAAAATGAGCCAAAGTAGCTAATGTACAGGATATGGTAATTCCTTGAAATGATCAAAACTGACATTATTCACACTTATTCAATACTTGTAGGTATCTATCAATTGTTAAAGATGAAGGGCTTGAGATATCACAGCCAGGACTTGATCCTGCCAAGTCAGAGCTGCATCATCAAATTACTGTACGTGGGAGGAGATCAATTGTGCACAGGTCCTCTAATATCCTTATTTTGTTGTGGATAGTGGTTTTTTTTTTTTTCTTCATAAAACAATTCTCTAGTCTCAGCATAGTAGACTGCAGTTACCATGTGTGCACACATCGCCAAAATTAGAACCTAATGCTTTTCATGGGAATAGTGCTACCTTGAAAATGGTTCCTATCTTAAGCCCTTGTCTGGGATGGGAGGTCCATCTTTACCTCACGTGAAATGGAGCGAGAGGATGTTAAATTAAGCATTTGGCTCAGCTGTTATAATTACCTCTGTCAGGCTCTTCTAAAAATAAATGGTTGTTTCTATCCAAATAAGGACATTGGATCGGACTCGTAAAAACAGTAGTCCATGACAAGTCGACATAGCAGTTGGTTGCTCTCCTTTGCTCTGGTTGACTTATAGTTCTCCTGCATGATATGTGTTGGATGTTGAACTCCTTTCTAGTGGAATCTGAACTGTTATTCTTGTTGAGAGCAACTACAGTTAGTTCCTGTCACATATAAATATTACCAGTTTTATTAACCATATATTGACTTTGGTTGAATGGTGAGTGTGCCTCAATGTGGTTGCTTACTTATTAATTGTTTTGGTACATGGTGTTGGCAGAAGGACTTACAAGCCTGGTGGTTTCGGAAAAGGGTGTGATGAAAACAGTAAAGCTCCTCCATGCACTGGGTAAAAATTTACCTATAGTAAACTTTTTATGTTTAATATGTTTTATAAAGACAAAAAGGTTTGATTTGTTAGTTGCTAAAGAAGGTCGGTGTTCTTTATTGGGGTTATTTAAGAGCACTGTTATTTTATTTTTTTTCCAAGAAATTGGGGTGGGGGTTGGGTAGGCATCATAGAGGCTAACTAGCATCCCAACTAGGTTGGCACACTATCTCCTCCAAAATCTTTCAGTACTTTTCTTTATTTTCCCTCTTGCTTTCCAAGATCCAAACAGTGTTAATAGTTCTATAATTTTTTATGTGCTTCTAAGAGTGTTAATGATTTTCTTCTATGTTATTTAGATATATGGTGTCTTCCTTGTTTTGATGTTGAACTTCCTCGAGAATGTTTAGCATTATGGAAGGATCGCTACGATCACTATAGACATGAGATGGCTGCTGCCTTGTGCAATGAAAGCAATGAGATGGCTGCTGCCTTGTGCACCACCTGTGAGCAAGGATGGGAAGATAATTTTCAAGGAAAGAAGCACAAAAGGAAGGCATACTTGTTTGTTTAACTTATTTAAAATTTCTTATATTTAGTATAGTTATCTGTATCACAGTTCACAATTCATACTTTGTCAAACTTATTATTACGGATGAATATTATTTGTATGTTATTAATGTTTGATTATGAGTGTCTTTATTTCAATAAAAGCTTGTAGCAAAAAAATATGTTTGCTTCAGATCAATTATAAGCGTACTTGAAGGGTGTATATCCATTTATTTTATGAGATATTCTATTAGTATGTATGAAATATAATTGATTGGATAGTTAGGTTCGTTTATTTTATTCACTAAGTCATGAACCATATAATTGAGGTATGGTTTCAATAAAAATGGAAATAGAAATGGTTAAAAAAATAATAATAATATATATTTTTTTAAAAATGGCATTTTTGTAATGGCTAATTCCGTTGCAATCCTAATTTGGAGCCGTTTGACATTTGGTTGGTACAATTCAAAATTGCAACGGCAAATTCCCTTACAAATATATTCAAATATTGCAACGGCAAATTCCCTCGCAACAATAAATATAAAAAAAAAATTAAAACCAAATGGAAACACTTGCAACAGCAATTGCCGTTGCAAAAAATCGTATAAAACACTTGCAACGGCAATTTCCATTGCAAAAACCGTATAAAACTCTTGCAACGGCAATTTCCGTTGCAAAAACCGTATAAATGACCGTATTTTGAACAAAGAATTTGCGACGGTAATTTGCCGTCACTAGTAATTTTTGCAACGGGAAACGCCGTTGCAACAAAAATTGCGACAGCATTTTTTGCGACTATAGCAATTGCAACGGGATTGCAACGGAAAAGGCCGTTGCAAAAGATTTGTTGCGACGGGAAATTACCCTAGTTGCGACGGGAATAGCCGTTGCAATTGGTCTTTTTTTTTGTAGTGATAACATTTTCACTAAATTTACGCTTTACAGTGCAAATGAATTTCACTCATAATGCACA
>JAESVK010064029.1:10592-22990 GCA_017140935.1 Hamamelis virginiana
TAACAATAAGAATAACAAAAACAAAATACATCTTATAAATTACAAAATAAAGCACATATTTCAATTTAAAAATATATTAAGAATATATAAATCATAAAGTTGAAAATAACTTGTAAAATGTAGTTGTTCATTAGAACAAAAAATGGGCTTACTTAAAGGACAAGAACACTTAAATATTGAAACTTCCGATAAGAATCAAATAGTAGGGGATGTTAGTGAGTGAACATTTGGGCAAAAATACAACACATCTTACAAATAACAAAAATAAATCACATTAAACTTAACTATTTTAGAATCTAATTTCATTCAAAAGATAAATTTTGACTAAATCTAATGAATAAATCTTATTATAGCTTTCTTATAAATCTTTCATTGAAATGAAAATCAAATTATAGTTTTATAGTATGGCGGTAAGGTCGTAATAAATATTAAAAAATCATATATATGTCAATGCATGTGTCTTTTTAGCCTTACGTTTGTTTTAATGTAGCCTTCAACTTGAATTATATTCTAAATGTCTTAAATAATATACGAAACTATATCATTTATGATGTGGAAACACAAAGTGATTTATTTTCAAAACCATCACAAAACTGGCAAAGAAACTATCACATAATGCCTCGGTCGTGAATTCCTAGCGCAAATCAACTATTGGGACTGAGTTGGAATATATAAACCAATTCGATTAAAGAGAGAATCTTAAGCGCTTTTTGTTGCATTAATCTTATAGGTATCGTTGCACTTTCATGTACTTAAATTCAAAATCTAGAGAAATACATGCCATAAGACTAATAGATCAGTGACAATTTTTTTTTTAACAATTTGGGAAGTCATTATAATTGGTAAAAATAAACAATGGTTTGGGCATAGGAGATATGAAGCCTTGAGGCTTTTGACCAAAGGGTAATTGCTACCTTTTTCCCAGGACAATGATGATCATGTCCTACTCACAACAAATTTTTTTTTGGCAAACTCACCCTTCTGGCTTTATTGATAGTATAGATTTGTCTTAAACTCTTAAAATCTCTATTTTTTTTTTTTTTTGGAAAACATATAGTTTTAGATAATCTCTTAATATTATTTCTAATATAATAGTTCTATTATAAATTGATTTTGAGAGTTTAGTGTTGGATTTATAAGATTTATAATTTAAAAGTTTAAATAGCCTTTATTTTTTTTTAAAATAAAATAATAAATGGATCGGATTATTCACCAGATATAATGTTATAAAAATGAATTTTAATTTAATCATTAGTTATACTTTTTGTTATAATTTATTTAATTGAAAAAAAAAAGGATCGGATTATTCACCAGATATAATGTTATAAAAATGAATATTAATTTAATCATTAGTTATACTTTTGTTTTAATTTATTTAATTGAAAAAAAAAATAGAGTTTCTTAGAAAACATATAGTTTTAGATAATCTCTTAAAATAACATATTTCTAATGTTATCCTTCGGACTTGGTGATAATAATATTTGTTTATAGGTCGTTTGGATCATTTTTCTATTGAAACTTTTTTCCCAAATTTGTAAAAATTAAAGTGCGGGGAACTAACCTAGCTATTTTGGGTTTACAGATTGGTCACTATACCCAATTAATTTTTTTATTCCGGAAACCTTGCTTTCTTGTTATTGTAAAAGGATCGTAAAACGTTGTGATTCAAAATTTTTAATTTTAAAAATATTAATGAAAAATTGTAGAATTTTTTAAAATTGAAAATTTCTTCACAAATTTAAAAATGTAAATAAAATTTTTTGGAAATTTTTTTTTTTAAAGTAGTAGGTGAGTTATATTGAGTTTCGCGTGTAAATAACTCTCCAAGCAATCTCTGAGGCATGTGCGATTCTGCCCTATCCTCATTAATCCCTTTTTGGAATGATTACCATTATTATAAAGTCTAAGAAATCTTACCAAAATTCATATTTTCATCAAAACACAACGTCGGCACTGAAAGCAACTATAAATACGTTTTGAAAATAAATCTTATATAAATCATAAAATTTTGATTTTTGATTGAAATAATAGAAACATTTCATAAGTAATATTTTAATTTCAAATTTAATATGAAATACATAAAAAATACTAATAGTGAAATTTGTTATAAAAAATTAAATAGAAGATATTATTACTCAAATCCAATGGCAACTTTTGTTGTCAATTCATCTTTTATCTTTTATTCTATATTTTATTTTATTTTTGTGATTTTTTTTTTTTAACTTTGTGAATTTTAGGGGGACACACAAACGTTATATTTTGCTATTTTTAAAACTCAATTTTATGTTAATATATTTGCTAGTATTTAAAACTCAATTTTATGTTAATATATTAGCTAGCTTTTAAACTCAATTTGCTAGTTTTAAAACTAAAAACAGTAACAACATCAGCATGTTCATGCAATATCGTAAATACCATTCCAAGTGTAGAGATGATTATAATCTTTGTTGCTTCTAAAATAACAATTAATTTTTTTTTTTTGTTTTTTTGACATAAAAATTATTATTATTGGATTTACATGATGACAAAGTGTTTATGAAGGCCTTGAAAACTGTTTCTTGACTAATTTTTTGTATTGAATTTGTTTATTATAACCATTGCGAGGATGGTTGATTAGAATAAAGAGGAAAATAAAGTGTTATTGTTGTTTCAATTTAAAAAGGTTAACTATAAAACAAAAAACAATTAGGGAAATGTTTGGAGGTCCCATTGTAAATGAAATAATAATACCAAATTATTGCCAAAGAAAAATTAACATATACAAAAAAAGTACGTAAATGCGGGCACAAATCAAATCTATAATGACAATCAAAGTTACATAAATAAACAATTTCTCAATGAACAGGGAAATTAAATATGGTAGTTTATTATTAGAGGAATAGATCACTAGCCGGGGACACAAATATAATCTAAAATTAAAATCAAAGTTATATAAATAATCAATTTCTTAATCTATAGTGAAACACAAAATGGGAGTTTATTATTAGAGGAATAGATCAAATACTAGTGGCAAAAATAACCTTGTTTTGTGTTGAGTCTTCTTGAATCGTTCTTGTAATGCAGATTGAGGATGTTGGAGAGAGCAGTACGTTTGGATTCGTAAAGATTATCTCCTCCAGCGGTTTATTGATGTGCAGTTGTGAATATTTCAAAAAAAATAATATTGAATCGTAAGAACTCTAATATGCAACTAATACTTTAAATATAAAAAAACAATTTTAATGCTAAATGGAAATACCCGTACTATAATGCCTTTAAAAAAATTAAAAGTCTACTATTGGTTTGAGATAGCATGGAAGGATGAAGAGATAGAGACCATGAAGAATTGGAGTTGATGTTTTTTCAAAACAGTTAGCATGGAGGGATGAAGAGACAAAGTCCATGAAGAATTGGAGATGAGTATAAATATTTATAGTAATTTACTTATTTACTTAATTATTTGATTTGCTAATTTTAAAATTTATTTTTTGTGAAGATTTATTATAGATAAGATATAATTTTTGAACTGTGAATAAGCTTAACTTGTTATAAATTTAATTATTTATATATAATATTTATGGAGCTGAGTATAACGGATAGTTAATTATAAATTTTTAAATTATTTTAATTTTTTTTTAATTACAAATATGTAAATCGGTTGGAAAATTTTGTTAAGATTAGTTATATTTTAGTGACTTTTTTTTTTTTAGTTTCGGACTCTTCTCTCTCTCTCTCTCACATACACAGAAACACACATTTTGAATTTAAATATCTTAAACGGTTGGATTATTTAGTTAATTGATTTGATAATTTGGAAATATATTTTTTTTTATGATTTAGTATAGATAAGATATATTTTTCGAATTTTTAATTAGTGAAATTTTTTTATTTTCGGACTCTTCTCTCTCTCTCTCTCTCTCTCTCTCTCTCTCTCTCTAGATAGTATATATATATATATATATATATATCTCATACACAAAAACACACAAATTGAATTGGATAATCACAGAAATATTGATTTGATAATTTGAAAATATTTTTTTTGTTAAGATTTAGTATAGATTATATATATTTTTTGAACTTTTAATAAGAGAATTCTTTTTTTTTTTTCGGACTCTCTCTATCTCTCTCTCTCTCTCACACACACACACACACAATCACTCAACGTTATATTTTGATAGTTTTTTAACTCAATTTTATGATAATATATTTGCTAGTTTTAAAACTCAATAACTCAGACGTTATATTTTGATAGTTTTAAATCTCAATTTTATGATAATATATTTGCTAGTTTTAAAACTCAATTTAATTAAAAACAGTAACAACATAAGCATGTTACCTTTCCAAGTGTAGAACACAATTTAATAAAAAACAGTAACAACATAAGCAGGTTACCTTTCCAAGTGTAGAGATGATCTCCTCCAGATTACTTTCTTTTGTTCCTAGCCAAGCCTCTTTTCCGCTCATATTTTCAGTTTTTTAAATTTCTAACTCTGTATCTCTTTGAGTTAATTTAGTAACTGATGGAGAATAAATGAGGAGAGAGAGGAAGGTTTAGTTATGAGAAAGATAAGGTAGTTTATGAGAGAGATAAGGTAGTTGAAGAGAACGTGTTTTGTTGGGAATCCTTTTAAATAGTAAAAGACACACCTATCCTCACAGATTTTCTAGAAGCATTATTTATTTTGTGGGTATTTTAGGTATATAAACTTGACCAGGCCAATCCAGCCTTCTGGCTTTATAGATAGTATAGATAATCAATCACAAATAGGATTTTCATTAGGTTTATCCCAAACCTCCTATCACCACTACAAATATATCACAAGCTGACTTAATCAATCAATTAGATAAATAAAAATTCAATAACAAATACGAACAATAAACCCATTAAACCACATTACACAATTCCCAAATTAATATAGAATCCCAAATTTTACTAAGAATACTCAATCCCCAACTCCAAACCTATCATTACTGGGGGACATGAAATGACAGGCAATAAATATTGATTTGACGTGTTGGAGATTGAGGATTATGTGTAAACTTGGGGATTCTGTGTAAAATTGTGGATTGGGATAAATATTGATTTGACGTGTTGGAGATTGGGGATTATGTGTAAACTTGAGAATTCTGTGTAAAATTGGGGATTGAGATAAATATTGGATTGGTGATTCTATGTAATATTCGGAATTGGGGATTCTATGTAAAATTGGAGATTGTGGATTATGTGCAAAATTAAAAGTTAGAGTCAAATTTTGACCGTTTGAAGGGTATTTTGGTAAAAAAAAATCAGTGATAGCTTCATCTTCGTAATTATCTTTGGATCGGGTTTATTCACGTAATATTTCAAAAACTCTGGATTGTTGATGTAAAATGCCCTAAAATTTTCATTTCAGAACCAAATCTAGCTATTCAAGTTGCAATCAAAAGTATGGAATGAAACTTTCCATAACAATGTGAATAACTCAAATTAGAGTTCATATATGTGAGATATAATCATTCAAAGTAGGTTTGCCGAAAAAGGGAGGTCATTAAATATAAATTCATACCTAAGGGTAGCGATGACATTTTCTAAATCTAAGGGAAGATTTTGCAATTTTTCCTAAACTCATGGGAGGCAGATGTAATTTACCTTTAATTTTTTAAAAAACTTTTTTGGACTACATTGACATATTATTTATAAAGTTGTCCTCAAATCGTAAATTTTTAAAAGTTTATGAACCAAATTTGAAATTTTGTATAAAGTTCAAGGTATTAAAACGTAATTAACATGTTAAGTTTCATCACATGATGACTTCTGACATGCCATGTCAGTGCCACGTCATATTGACTTGCCATGTTAGCACCACATGCATCAGTGTCACATCAACGTTCACATAATGTTCCGTTTGTTTAACTGACGGCTGTCACATTTTGTCCTGCATTGAAACTTGTTTTTAAAAATTTTTCATTAATTGATAAGATTGAAAGTTTGAGTCTTGAATTGAAATTACTTCCAAAGTTCGAGATACTAAAGTGTAATTAATTTTTTAAGGCTATAAACATATGTAGACTAGATAGGACTGTATATATGTATTCCATTGCTATCTAAGATTGTATTTTTGCTCCATGTTTGCCTTTTAACCATATATGACAGGAAGCTTTAATTTCTTTTTCCAATTTAGGCATATCATTAGTAAGCGACCATGGCGGCCACATTTACACATCTTTGTATAATTTTCTCTCATCATGCTCTTGTTTCCTCTAAATATATACTGTTTTGGTGATGGGATTTTTAAACGGTTAAGGGTATTTGAATAAGCTTTATACTTCCTATTTTTAATTTTTGAAAGCAAAACAAAATAAAATAAAAATTTATATTTTTTTAGTGTAAAATTTTTATACTTGCTTTTAAAAGTTGACAATATAGTATTATGAAAAGTATGATAAATCAGGGTAATACCTGAGCCCATTTTTAAACTCCTAGAAAAAGCATGGCATCTGGCAAAGTATACTTTACACAAATGCCATGCTTTTTCTAGGAGTTTAGAAATTGGCTTTAGTATTTCCCTGATTTATCATACTTTTCATAATATTCACTACCTATATTTAACCTAATGATTTTTCACATTTCTATCTGTTTACCATTTAACCTTAATAATGTACACCTCAAGGGCATCCACTACTTAAGATTTTTCATGCAATAAATAGATATAAACATAATATGAAAAATCATTTATAAAGGTTATAAAATACATTCCCCCATAAAAAAAAAAAATTGTTAAAAGCCCACAAATATCTATATGGATTATCTTAAAAGACTATACTTCTTGTGACCTTTCTCTATAAATATATCATAAACTTTAATGCCACAAGGTTAAGGAGTTCTCATTCATTAGGTTATGTTTAAAGCCAACATTATGATATCATGTAGGGTAAAAAGAGTTTCAATAAAAGGATTATCAAACTTTAATCTATACAAAACATTACAAAGAATACCGGAACTCACAATAAAAGTATTCCTAAAAGAACTGAAAATCTTATTCCATAATTTAAAACAATAACCATCAAGATTAAGCTTTGGTACGGTAAAGAACTCAAACATAATAAACATAAAATCTGAAACAAATCTAAAATGATGGCTAGTATTTTGAAATAAACAATAAGTCCCAATCATTTCAATTGGGCCCTACTTTATATCCCTTTTAGACTACATTCATTTCTGTCTGGCTCCTTAAGCTATGAGATGAATCAAATGATGTCTCAATTGCTTAAGATTCATACTAGCCAATTGATCCATATTACACTTAACTTTTATAGTGTTATAATTGATCTAAACTGACCCATACTAGAGAGGTAAGAAATTCAATAAGAATTTCATGATAAAGAACTCATCTATATTCATCCAAAGAATATTTAATCAAGCAGTCAAACTAATCATTATAATAACATACTTATTTATACCATGTGACCAACAAACTTTATGGTGATAAGTTTAGCCATTAGTGTCCCCAGTTCAGAAACATTCTATCACATTAATAAGGAATTATTTAACATTATTCCTTTAAAAATGGTAGACTTGATATTGTTTGCTATACTCATCCGTATAAACGTAAAACTTAGTTCATTTGATCTTTTAATTTAATGCATACTTTGTGCAAAGTCTTTTCCTTTTGCACTGCTTATATCAGTAAAAGCATGTGATTTCCCAAATTTAAATTCTTTATCAAGATCTAGTATACCAATTAAGGAGAAACTATACTTGTTCTTTCAATTAATTTGAGAAATTTATTCAATTGAAGATCGAATCAAACCAAGTATATAGATGAAACAAATAAGGTCTTAACATTATAATAATTCATGCTCACTACATTAATGTTAAGAGTTATAAACAATCATAATAACATACATGTTTAAAACAATAATAAATAGTATTACCGTGACCTACCTTTGGGTTAATCTTATGGTAAACTATCAAACAATTATGGTGATTCCCTTTCACCCAATAGGACTAATTAATTAAGTATTCTTAATTAAGTAAGTCCATTACCTTTGGGTATCCAGTCAAATCTCAACTATGAATACCCACAAATTATCCTATTCACTACTACAAAAAATCCCTACGAAAACGGTTTTAAACCGTTTTCAAAACCTTTTGAACACGGTTCTGGAACCGTCCTTAAGGTGTGTGTTTTCATAAGGTAGTATCCCTTTGAACACGATTTTGGACCGTTTTCATTTCTATGCATATGAACACGGTTTAAAACTGTTTTCAAATATGCCACGTACAAAAATGGACCGGCCCGGCCGATAGGACTCCTAACCGGTCTGGGTTGATTATTGGACCGGATAAGGAAGTGAACCGCCTTGAACCTGTGTGAACCGACTAGTCTGACCGATTGAATCGGTCAATTAATAATTCAATTTTTTTTTTTAATGAAAGTTGCAGTCCTTGAGGTTTGAACTCCTAACCTCTTTATGAGGATAGGAGCCTTTACCACTAGGCTATGCATTACTTGTTGTTATTATAATGCAGTTTATAAAATATAACCTTATTACATTTATATACTTGTAAAAATCTCAAATATATTTAAAATAATATATATTTTATAATTAAGCGGTCTGACCGTTGATCCGGTGGTTGAACCAGTGACCCGACCACCCGGCCTCTTGTCCGGATCGATGTCCGGTCCGATTCTGATAACTATGCTCTCAGTTTATAGTAACAATATATGATGCGTAAGGCCATAATTATCATACCCGACCATAATTATCAGACCCGACTAGCGCGGCAAAGGGTGTGGGTCACCAGTTGAATCATTTGGTTAACGATTGGACATTAAATTTTATAAATGTATTATATATATATATATAAAAACTAAGATACTTTAACTTTAATTTTCTTTTAAATACTTAACACCAACCAAAAATGTAATAGCATAATTAATTATTTTAACACATGGTTCAGTGTTCGAACTATGAGAATAGCATTTACATTTTATATAAAATAATATTTTATAGTTTATGTGAGAAAACAGAAAGACCGTTTTCTTTGGTTTCTTTCTAAAACGGTTTCCAAAACCGTCTTAATAATATGCCCATCAAAGACGGTCACAAAATAACCGTTGTTAAATATTACTAAACTAAAACGGTTTTGAAAACCGTTTTCTTTGATCTCTTTCTAAAACGGTTTCCAAAACCGTTTTCTATTTACTGTCTTCTTTGCATCTTTTTGTAGTAGTGATTCCAATTCAATAATTACTTGAATGTGGTGCACCTTTGGGCCAACTTAATATTCTTGTAATTAAAGAATTGCGATTTGTAAAGTCATTATTTTATTTATCATAGGAATAGATATTAAATTTTCAATAATTTGATTTGATATTTATGTAACATTCCAATTGGGCCATTTTGGCGGCTACCAAATTGTATCACAATATAAATGTCAAATAAAAAAAATGACCTTGTATAATTTGATTTAATATCTATGTAAAATTCTAGCTGGGCTACTTTGGCGGCTACCAAACTGTATCATAATATAGATGTTTAAAATCAAAATAATAAGGCCTTACATAAATTTCAATAATTTAATTTGATACCTATGAAACATTCCAGTTGGGCCACTTTGGTGGCTACCAAATTTTACCATAATATAGATTTCAAATTAAAAAAAATAAAGACTTTATATAAATTTCAATAATTTGATTTAATATCCCTGTATCATTCCAGTTGGGCCACTTTGGTGGCTACCAAACTGTATCATAATATGGATTTTAAAATCAAAATTATAACAACGTACCTCACATAAACATTAATTAACAGTAAGATATTCATCATAATATGCAAAAATTAAACATAATGCATAGACATTAAGAAACAGTAATATATTCATCGTAATATGCCAAGAAAAATGAGCATAACATGTTATACATGCAAATTAAAATAATCCATGCACATGATATATTGGAATCCATATACATAACGTTAATAAACCAATTTATGTGATCATGCAATTTATGTATATTTATAAATTGGATTACTTTTATTTGGCCTTTCGACCCTTTTGGTGTAAATATAACTCTCATTTAGAATATATACTTTTTTTTTTTCAAACAAACTCAAAATTTTATTAAGGGAGAAAAAAGAATAATACAATAGGAGATCAAAAGAAACCAAAAACAGAAAACTACCTAGCATGCAGAAAAAGAATTACAGCTCTAAGCTGCCTTTGAGATTGCTAGCTGAAAGACGAAGCTTAGATCCTATTGTCTAAAGGAAGGAAGACCCAACCTATCTATATGAAGGCCGGATACCTTCGAGGGAATGAGGAAAGAGATGTTGTTGATCGTAGATGACGTTATTTCCCATTACTCCTTCCCTCGCAAGAAAATCAGCTGCTCTGTTACCTTCCCTATATTTCCCATTTAGAATATATACATGAAACACAATTCATACATGCATATACATATATACTAACAACGTATGTATCCGTACACTTTAAGCACAATTTATATATATATGGACATTAACAGAGATCTGTAACATTCAATCCCATGTGCAAAGAATATGTGTGTCTAGTAGCTTGAACCATAAGTGGTGTTAATATACAAAGAATGAACATATATTGATCCAATCTTTTATACATACATCTACACATGTATCATGTATATATATTAAATTAATAATGAAAATCAATTCTTTAGCATGAAAACATTATGGCCGTTCCATTACAAGACGTACGGATCTCTTTTCATATCTTATTCATTAAAAATGACAATCATTTGATAACATGCAAATTAATCATCTTTAATATATATAAAAATTAATATATATAAAAATAGCCATTAACAATTATATGTAAAGGAAAGATTTTGAGCTCTAAATACCTAGGCTTTGATATCACATGTAAAATTCTATTATATTGTTATATGATTAACAACTACATTAAGCCCAAGAATCATAAACATCACGAATCACAATAATACAGAATTAATAAACATACTGACATACCTGAATCCATAATGCTTACTTCACACGATCGATCTTCTAGACGTCTTTAATCTTGATGGAAATTGGTTTCTCTCTCTTAGCCATCTTTCAGATATGTTTGATTCAGTTAAATGGGATGGATAATTTGAATCCTTTTATATGCAGAGAGATGACCAGTTTCAAAATCTCATTATAACTCCACTGCCCATCAAAATTGGAGTAATTTAGGAAACCACTTCTTTATTGGCCAATTATTAACTAGATAATTATAAGATAAGGATAGATATACATTATCCCATTAAACCCAACTTATCATATATGTTCTTATCATGTGGGCCACCTAATAGATAAATATTCTAACATATAGTACCTCAAACTTTAAAAGTAACTGTCAATTTTTTATTTTTAAAATTACAAAACATATTTACCCATAAGCACACATATATACATGATGCATGTAGATCTCATCTAGGAGAGGGTTCACATGTAAATAGGGCATTATAATAAAGTGGAGAGGAACAGTTGATGGTAGTTAGTGATACCAACAAATTAATAGCGCAATGCTTCTCCAATAATTTGTTTTCTGATTTCATAGCTTTTTGAACTGCGAATGCCATTAATTTCCTACTTTTAGTTTTCTTTGTTAGTCAAGTACCTAGTTTATGTCTAATTTATGAGTTGTCGGTTCAGTAACTTCTGTACGTTACAAGTTTTAATTAATTGCAGCAGTTACATTTTCAAGCATGACGGCGTTCGATAATTTCTTAATATATTTTATTTATTATAAATTTTATTTGCTGTGTGGAGAAAACAATTCATAAAAATAAAATATGTTGAGAAAATTCATGAAACTTCACCAATAGACTTATAGATACATGCATAAGCAATTTAGGATAAATATTACATAAAAAAATAATAAGCCTAACACCATTTTTCAATCAAAGAAACCAATAGTTAACTGGAAGATGGGTGCAAAGTCTCACAATAAAAACAAAGTATAAATCGATGATAATTGAGGGGATCAATATATAATTTTTCATTTTGTTTTTAGTCATTTTTATCAAGAACCCAAAAGAGATTAACCCTCATCTTTTTATAATCGCCTGACTTTAATTTAATAGTCACTAACTTCGCATGAAGGCCTTTCCACCTTAGTTTCGGCCAAGAAATGCTGAGGGTCATGTTTTGAACAAAATTTTGGATTGGACGCCTGAGTGTGCACTCTTGGTGTATAAGATTTTTAGATCGAGTGAACAATATTAAAAAAAAATTAAAATTAGTTTAGTTCAAAATTTTGAATTTAAAAAGATAATTATTAATTAGAGTTAGAGAAAGAAATTGTTCCCGGTGTAAATGCTGCGGTCTTGAGACCTCTGGTGTAAGGTCTTGATGCCCGGGCGTGCCAGGGCTCGGAAAGCCCAAAGACCGTGTAAACACGACCTCTAGCACCT
>JAESVK010064029.1:23000-49844 GCA_017140935.1 Hamamelis virginiana
TACGTGGCACTTCTATAATGCCTACATGGCATTTTTTACAGTAAACAGAAATAAAAGAGGGTAAGAAAGAATGGGGGTGGCGATGTGGCAAATGATTGTGAGCCAAAAAATAAATATGGCACCATTAGAGCATCTCTATCCATATTCATTTTCAATTTGGTATCGAATTTCACCTTGGTGATCCAATTTTACAATTGGATATTCCCTTATAAAACTATTTCGTGAGTGCTGTGAAGAGTATGTATATATATATTGTAGATGGAAATTTTTTTTTAAAAAAGAATATATGAACACATGCACCAAAAATTTTGTTCTAGATATAAATATATTTTAAACTCCATGAACAGCGCGCATTACAAAAGTTTGTAGCCTCCATTCTTCAAAACAGTACAAGCCAAATTTTTCATGTGACTAGACTCAATTGAAGCCTATACGAGGGGGAGAGTAGTGGAGAAATCACTCTATCCCATACTATTTAAATAAAGAAATTAACAGTGTTTCATATATTCAATTGAATCTCTCCACTCTTAAACTTAAGCTTTTGGATCAATATTTTTCGTCCCAATGGAATAAAACAAAATAGTGGTACAAATTCTTTGCTTCTAGATATATTCAAAATGGTAAGTGATGAGGAATTTGGCAAAGAAAAGAATAAAAATAAGCAATTTTGACTCATGAATCAAAAGCAACCAAAACTAGGACCTTTCGATGGGGAAGACTTGGAATGCCCAACCCTTTTTCATAATTTTTTATTATTTCCCACCCTCCTCTAATCAGCAACCACTTTTTACTCCCTCTCTGTCACTCAAAACAACCCATCCGTTATGAAAGTCATAAAGTGGATGTCCCACCAATGGCCCACATGAAGACTTTGAGTGATTCATGTATCCGTTTAGCTTCGAATATTCTGGGTTTGCCGGTGAGCACCTCTTTGCTCATTAGGTGGTGAGCCACCGATGGATCCGTGACACTTGTGTTCAAAACCAATCTAATGGTTAATGTTATTTTGTCTTCTTCTACAATGCTAGATGACAAGCTTTTTGGGACATAATCCAATGCTTTGCACCTATTTTAAGTCTATTCTTTACTATTTTTTGTGTTACAACAAATGGTCCAAATCTTTATAAGATTTATTTATGGTCCTCTGTTTGAATCAATAAAACTTTTAATAACAAAATTTGCTCCTCGGTTAATTAAGATTTCTTTTAAAGAAAATGCTTTTTTTGGAAAATCGTCTATTTTAATGGTAGGAAAGTCTAATAATAGTCTTTTTGCTATTTTTTGATTGAATGTTTGGATTGGTACAAAAATAAGAATATATCTTATTTGGTCTAATTCATCTTCAGCGTATTTTGGTATATCTCTTAAGAGACTAGCTTCGTTCTTGGTTAAATCTCTTTTAACCTCGTCATATTCTAGGTTATGTTCTGTACAAAAATCGTACAATTCTCCAATTCTTTTAAATCTAATGAATTTAAGCAATTCTCTTGCTTCTTTAAGGTCTTTATCTAATTCTTCTATATCACTTCCGTCTCTATCTCCTCTTAAAGTTGTTCTTCCTCTATTTCTTGGTGGAGCTTCTGTTATCCACTTAATTATTTCTTCTATCTATCGGAATGTTCCGCAGGTAAGCAATATATTTCTATATTGTTTTTCTTCTTCTAGGCTGATCGAGTGAATTGGCCACAATAAATTATATGTCTTCTTCTCTTCTTATAAGACTTTCTTTCCAATCTTTATAACAATTTAAGTTCATAGCCTAAAAATATTACTAATGGGTAATTTGATTCCTATTTGTCTAATCTTCAATAAATTAGGCTATGTAAATACCACTTAGTTTTTACGTACCATTGGTCTTCAATTATTTATGCTACTAATTCTAGTTTTAGATTTTCAATAGTACTGTCTATAATGTTTGATAGATATTCTAACTTTCCTTTCTTTAGAGCTTCAATTAATGATTCTGCTGTTTCAATTGCTATTTTGCAATAGAGTTTAATGGTTTCTATGCGAATTAAAATTCATTGTCTATTATGATAATGGTCTAGAAACTTATCTTCTGTAAGATATTGCCTAGTTTCAGAATGTGTTTCTCTTAAATATAAGAGTTATTTTTTAAAATACGGGTAGTATGGGTATTTTTCTCTATTGTCTAAAATTTCTATGATTCTTAGTTTTAAATCTTTCTTTTCAAGTGATGATGATGCTTTAGAAATACAATTCATAAACTAAAGGCGTCCTTAGGTTTCGGCATATAAGTAAATGAGAGTAGTTTTAGTTTTATACCTTCTCTAAGTGGGAATGTTCCAATGCTGCTTCCGCCTTTACTTCGCTTCTTTCTCATACTATTATTTTCTACGACATGGTCTGGTTGTCTTTTAGAGATCTCTTTCCTTTCTTGACTCGTCTTTGCTTCAAAGGCCTACCTTTTAGTCCAATGTGCCTACACGCCTCAACGCCTACCACGGCTAACGGCTAACGGACAATGGCTAGCAACAGCTCACTATGGCCATTTAGGATTGAGATACAAGAGATAGTCTAAAATGGTCGAAATGACAAAAATATATAGCATAAAAATGTAAGTATAATGCTCAGGCATGGATGAAATGAGCTTTCTTTATTGAAGGATGAAAACAAAACACACAACACTCATTACATATAGCTTACTCCCTTAGGACTAGGGAAAGCTTAGAACATCATCACTCTAAAAAAAAATACAAGATATATCCCAGTATACAGGATTTGTCTTAGAACTAGAAGTGTCTCTATGCAGTAAGGTTGCTAGAGCTTAGGGGGTTGTCTGAGTGAAACTCTTACTTACTCACTTCTCCTAAGGATATCTTATATAGAGTTCCTTTAGCATAGGATACTCTATCTTATCTCAACTTAATCTAGATAATTGGATTCTCCATGTTCATCTTGCAAAGCTCATGCAAAGCTTCTGCAAAGTCTTTAAATCTTCACGTGATTCTGAAAAACTGAAGACGTTCTTCACATGGTCTTTAGCTTTTGCTTCATATGTCTTCTTCTTCATTTTCAGAAAGAATCTTGCTTTCACTATTCACTTCTACTTTTGTTGTATGGGTCTTGTTGTCTTCCATTGGCACTATTTCAAATACAACTTTTCTGATGGCTTCTGTCTTTAGCGCCGTGCAAGTTACCTCGACAAGAGTTATTGGTAGGTCTAATGGAGTCTGATTATATTTTTCGTACTTCTCTACTGTACCTTCATATGGTTCTGAGAGCTGTATAAGATACTTTTCGCTTTGGTATGTTGTATACCAATACGTGGGTCAAGCAAGTGAAAATCAAGAATTACATTGGCTCCTATGATTGCTGCTCCCAACGAGAATACTTGTATTGTGAAAGGAACATTCCTTTTCATCACGATCAGCTGATTGATCACTTCATCTTCAGGGAAGTCTACTTCTGATAATGACTCATTAAGTTTAATTAAAGATACAAGTCCTGTCTCAAAATAAGAATATTTTAACATGACTCTTTCCTTTGTCAAAGTGAATGAATGCCATAGGCCATTCTGGGCATACTCCCATTATAGAGAGTGTTCCTTCAGGCATAATGCCTTGAGAAAATAAGTTAATTTAGATAGCATTTTACAACATGGATAGCTTCAAGATGACTGGGATCTTTATGGCCTTCTTCTTTAAACATCGTTATCTTTAAATTCACAAGATAATTAATTTTTCTATATTTCTTTAAAGGATGTCTTTTTTCTAATTCTTTATTTTGAGCTGTCTAAGCTATCTCAGCATAGGAAATAGCATGGAGTCTTTTTGAATCTTTAATAAAAGAAGTCTTAGGTTTTACAAAACCTTCGTCTGAGTTTTCTGTGCTAGATCATTCTTCTATTAGTGGTTCAAAGTCTTGGCTTAGTCCAACATCTCTCATATACCTGAGTGTTAAGACTAGAGTCAGACTGAACGATATTTGCAATTCATTGGCATAGAACCACCATAAGGCGTCCCCAATGAATAATTCACAATCAGTAAAATCTCTTCTCCATTTAGCGATGTCTGGAAATTGCTTTCATCTATTGAATTGAGGATAATATAATCCACAAATTATTAGATTTTGTCTTTGCATTTCTTCTGAATCCTTTCAGGGAGGGATCATCAAGCCATCTTGGTCCTTGATTAAAGGAATAGGAAGTCTTTTCTACTCGTCTTCAATCCTTTTTCTCTGGGGATCAAGGTCTTCGACTTTAGTTTTTGCTTTGTCTTCAGAATCTGAAATTATGTGTCTGTATGGCATTCTAGCAAAGCTAGAGGGTCTGTTGAGTCCTCTTCCTCTTCCTCTAATGGAAAAAGGATCCATTTTTGAATTAAACATTAAACAATATTTATTAGAACAACAATTGGAAACCAATCTTTCATCTATGCTAAGTATATTAGGGACAATAATATATTTTCCTTTTTTGTGTTATACTACGAAATTAAATTCATTTAAGTAAATTTGACATCTTATAAGTCTTTGTGTGGTCTAACTTTTTAAAGTTTTTTTTTTACATATGCAGAGTCTGTGATTACTGTAAATGTCTTAGGTTTTAGAAAGATAACACATCTTTCTATTCCTCTTATTACTACTAACACTTCTCTTTCATGGGCAGTATAGTTAACTCCTGCTGGGATAAAGGTTCCTGATCTATAGCCACATAACTTTTTTCTTTGAGTCTTGGCACATTTGGCACAGTAAACAATTTCCCATTGATTTAATAAAGCATCTGTCTCCTTTATAAAATAATCATCTACATTTGGTAAATCTAATGGTGGAATCTTTTTAATTTCTTCTTTAATTTGTCTTATGACTTTTGCGTCATAATCTGTCCATTTGAATGGATTAGTCGTCTCTTTGCCTTTTAGCTTAGAGGTTAGACTAGCTCTCTTTCTTGCTATTCCATTTAGGAAATTAGCAGCATAGTTAAGTATTACAAGGAAACTTTGAAGTTCTTTTCTACTTTTGATATTTTTTGAAAATTCTAATAATTTCTTTAATATATGGTCTTGTAATTTAATCTTTCCTGAGTCTATTTGAAATCCTAAAAATTCAATTTTATTTTTCCTAAGAATCATTTTCTTCTCACTTAGAGCATCTCCAATGCAAAGCCAAATTTGGCACCCCAAAAAGCACTAGCTGCCAAATTTGGTTCTGCTTGATGCTATAAAGCCAAATTTGGCATCAACTAGTGGTGCCATTTGGGCTTAGAATTTGGCATCAAGTCTATCTCTAGGATTGTAGGCAAGTTGTTTACCTTTCATTATTCTATTTGGGTCTATGGGTATTATTACACATTCTGCTTTATCCTTTTACCATCCTGCTATAGGGTTTGTTCCTAAAGCTAGTTTAACCAAGTCTTTAATTTCTTGTTTGGCTATTATTTTTCTCTCTTTTTCTAGTTTTTGTTGTAAGATAAAGTTATCTTCTATTTCTTGTTGAATCTTATTTATTTGTTTATAACACTTACCGTCTGGACAAGTACATTTTTCTTTTAATGGTTCAACCTCATTCAGAGGTTTTAAGGGGAGGTCTATTACTATCCCACCAGGCTTGCTAGTCGAACTCTGATGTTCATTTTCTAGGTTTTCTTTATTTTTTTTCTTTGATAAACTTTATATTCGAAGAGTACATTTAAAGAGTTGTCGAAGTATTTTTCTAATGAAATCCTTATTTCAGAACTATTCCACAGAATAAGTTCATATTTTAGGAAAAAGTCATTTCCTAATAGTACATCACTATCAAAAGAATTTTCTTCAGTCACCCAAAATTGTTGTCTTATTATTTCACCACCTAATTTAATTTTGATCAGCATTGTTATTGTATCAAAATCAACAGTTGATCCGTCTGCTATTACTCATTTAGTAGGAACGCATGGTTTTTATTTATTTATGAATTCTTCTGGAAAAACTCCACTTTTTACCATTGATTCTGTACTACCTGTATCGGTATATCCTGTTAGTATCTTTTAAATTCTTTGTGTTCTACTGGTAGTTCAACATAAAGAATTCTTCCCTTTTCTCTTTGTCTTTGACATGTGTTGATTCTAAATGGTCTTAAAACTCAGTCTAGATAAGGTATATAAAAAAACTCACAGTCACTGTCATCGCTAGAATTTTTTTATTCTTCTGTTATTTTAGCTTTACCTTTGTCCGAGTAGGTTGGTTTTTCTAATAACTCTTGTTTGTTATTTTTTATTGTCTCAACCTTTTTGTAAAAGATTTTAAGATCATCTTCTACCCTTTTTCTGTCTTCTATTCCTCAATTCTTTTCAATTAAGTTGAGGAAACATTCTTCATGGTAGTGAAGGGGGCATCCATGACAAACTAAAAATGGTTCTTCTATAGTTCCGTATCCACAATATTCACATATGAAATTCTTTTTTGATTTCTTCATATCAAATGCATATTTATGCTTATTGTTTCTTAAGCATAATGGTTGTTTTCTTTTTCTAACTCTCTTAAGATGAACTCATTTTCTACTTTCCAATTGCTTATTTTACAAGTAAATTCTTCTCCTTCGAGGTCTAGATATATGAATTCTCTATGTATAGTCTCTGCTAGGGTTTCTCCTCTAAACATAAGAAATGTCTTTGTATTACTATAATTTTCTAATTCTTTTAGAAATTCGTCTTCATTAGGTTCTTCTTCTGAATTCCCTTCAAAATCTTATATTTCTGCTAATCTTTCAACCATTTCTTCTTTCCAACTTTCTGTTGTTTCTATACTTATTATTAACTGGTTATCATCTAAATAATCTTCTTCTCTGTTTCATATAGGATGTCTACATCTCTTTCATCTGCTTCTTCAAAGATAGCATTTATTAAATTTACTTTCTTTTGATTTTCATCTTTTCTTGGACAATCTGCAGCAAAATGGTCTTTATCTCCACATGTCCAACATTCTTTTTTGGACTGGTTGTTAGGTCTTTCTTTCCTATAATTAGGCACTTTCTTCTTTGCCGATTGATTTTTCTTTAGATATCTTCCTTTAGTTCTATTTTCTGTTCTTTCTTCGGATGAGCTTTCTTGAATGTTTTAGATTTTCTAAAATTATATCTCTTCTTTGGGAAACTCAGCTTTCTATTATTTTGTCTATTATTGGTTCTTCTTTTATTTAAAGATCCTTTCTTCCTATAATTTCTAGGCTGACTTCCTGTTCCACATCCCCATTGGGTTGGAGGAATATCTCTTTGGTCTATAATAGAAGGTAAATGTTTGAACTCATAATTAATAAGTTCATTTTCTCTATCTAATATTTCTCTTCTTATCAATAATATAGTATAGCAAAATTAATTCTTTCACCAAGGCTATTTGCCTTTTGTCCATTATACCCATTCCATGCTTTATAGTTGTTTGGAATAAGGTTTCCTATTTTGGGTAATTTCCTAAAATATTCGTCTTTTAATTCTTCACTATCATTACTTATTTGGTAATATAGTGATTCATACTCATTAGAGTAGGGTATGATCTAGCTAAGTTGACATATACTAAGTAAACTTAGTTTTGCTCTTGCCAATTCTTTTTATGAATCTCTGGTTAGATAATTATAACCAATAAATTCTTTTTCAAACAATTCAATATAACCGTTGACTGTTCTACTTTGTGCATAGGTTTCTTGCCATACAATAAGTTGTTCTCTTTTTATAGGATCTTTTGTTTCTTTAATATTTCAAAGAAAATTTCTAACATTTCCCCTAAGAGATTGTTCTGCATAGTCATGACACGACTGAGGTGTCCAGTCTGAGTTTGCTACAAAGCAAATATTCATTTGGTCTTTCCATTCAGTAAGAGCTTTTTTCTTATCTTGAATGTTGTCTAGGTTTAAGTAAATACCTAAAGGATTTATAACTTCTTTAGCCATATTTCTTATTCCATAGTATTCTCTTTCGTTTGTAGGTAACCCTCGTACAAAACTAGGTTTAATTGTTACCACGTTTCCTTGATATTTTGGAATTGTTATATTTTCTCTAGATGGTAGAGTGTTTGATGACTCTCCCTTTTATAGATTTACTTCTGTTTTTAAGATCCTTCTTTTTTCTTGAAATTCTTGACTTAATGGTATTTTAATCTTTTCTTTGGATTTGTTTATTTCTAAGGCTTTTAACGCTTCTTCTACCGTTTTAGCAGTTCCTAGTTCTTCCCATTTTTTATTGAAGTTTGATGTTATTATTCTAAATATGCAAAATTTTGAATGTGACTTATTCATAGAATATGATCTATTCATGTTTGTCCTGAAAATTCGTTCTTCTTCTCTTTTGTAGGGTCTTTTCCCAAATTTTGGATTCTAATTTTAGATCTTATGTTTTTTACTTTTCTTTCTATTTTTTCATCAGAATATCCTTCTTCTAATCCTAGGTCTAGGTCTATACATCTATGTGCCTGTGATTGAGGCAGGTCTATAGCATGTTTTCCACCATGGTTTTGTTGTGAATCTCTTGATGATTCTCCTATTTCAAATGTGGATTTCATAAATCTATGGCCTGTTTGGCTTAGAGTTTCTGGATCTTTTTTATCTACATATTCTGGTTTTCCAAATTGTAGATATACATCTCCTGTCTTAAGGTCTTCATGCAAATATGTTATTTTTCTTTGCACTATTTCTTTAGGAAAAAGATTCCCTAGTTTCCACATTTCTTGGAGTTTTGGAATCATTTCTCCTAACATTATAGGTAGTATTATGTTCATGCTAGCTTGCACGAACTAATATCTGTTCATTAATTTTTCCTCTAGCTAATCCAGGGATCGTTTCATCTTTGTCTGTTTGATGGAACATAACACATGTCTGATAATTTATTGTCATATTACCATATTTCATGTCAAACCCTTCATATCCTTTAGTAGTTATGCATAGCTTAATACTACTAGTTGCTTCTATTGGGATTGTAAATCCTGGTATTACACTAAAGTAAGTTAGGTTGTCTGTGAATTGTAGTTGGGCTAAACCTATGAGCTTTTAGTCAAAGTTGGTCCAACATTTATCTACATGGCTGACCATAACCATCCGATGGTTTATGGAGTCCTTGGATTTTTGCTTGGAATAATCCTATTGTCATGAAAGGATATCCTTGCTTTAGACCTTTTCGGTTGATCCAGTCTTCTGTAAATATTTCTACTCTTTCAACTTTATTGCTTATTTTTATAAGTCTACTACAACTTGTTATATCATAAGTTGGTCCTTTTGGTCTATATCCTTCTATAAAAATGTTAGCATATTTAATAGGTGGTAATTCTCCTTTATCACAATACTCTTTTGTGATTTTCTAGTCTGTTTCTTTGAATTCTTTCCAATTTAAAGATTCTGTTAGGTATCTTTTTTCTCTTATTTGAAGGCTTAAATTAAGCGATTCTCTTTTTATTCTTCTGATCAATAGAAATTTAGTTGTTCCTAAAGTTTCTCATTCTGTTTTAAACTTAAGAGTTTTGTCTTTACCGGCAATCATTTATAATTCTAGTTTTACTAGGACTTTTATTAATTCCTAATCCTTCTAGATCTTCTGTTTTAAAATTACATGATAAGTTCAACCTTTCTATTTTAGATAGCATTTCTATTTTATATTCATTAAACAATGTTTTTATTAATTTTCTTATTTCTAGTCTTGTCTATATGTTTTGGTATAGTTGATATCAATGTCTGGATTTCTTTTGATTCTTCTATTAATCGATTAAATATCGATTCAACATCTTTTTTTATTTTTAAAATGTAATTTCACATATTGTGTCTTATTTTCCTCATAACTTTGTTTATGATTTTCTTGTAAGTCTTTCAGTTCTTTTAGAATTTATCAATTCTTTGATTTCTTGTCTCATTGACTAATTGTCCGACAATTATCTTTAAGTCTAAATTTATTTGTTCAGAAATTTTTAATTGTTCTAAGGCTTTATCAAGGTATTCGTTATATAAAACTTCTTATTGGTTAAAGATTTTGACAAATTCTTTAAGATTTTCGTCTAAGCTCTCTAGCTTATTATTGGTAGAATTAACATTTTTGTTAATCGTTCTAATTTCGTTATAGGGACTTTCTAGTGTATTCTTTAGAGTACTAAACTCTAGTTGTCTACTATTATCTTGACTTGTTAGTTCTCTAGCCAGGGCTTGATTAAAGCTCGTCAAAAAATTGTAGAGATCTACTAAGCCTTTTATTTTTCCTTCAAGGTCTTCCTTGATGTCTAATTCGAATTTATTTAATTGTCTAAACGTTATTACGAGTCCTGAGGACATCCAATTTCCTCCTCATATCAAGTCTTTTACTAACTCTATTTGTGTGAGAGTTGTAGATCTAATCCATTCTCTTTCTTCAGAAGAAAGTCTGCTAATTTCTGCAATAGTTTCTTCTATACTTTGTGGGGGGTTATAACTTATGGGTTCTCTATTACTAAAAGAAGTTGGTTGGATTTCCATACAAATTTTAAGTAAGAACTCTTTTGAGTTGCTCTAAATTTCTCAAAATATTTTCTGTATTTTTATTTTGTTGTTCTAGTCTATTTTCTATTTTTTCTAATGAAATAACAAGCTTTGCAATTTCGTTAGAATTTTCTAAAATTGTCTTAAGAGCTTCTGCAAAATCTATTGGAATTTGGTTGTCAAGTTCAGTGATTAGTTGAACAATAGTCTTGATTTTTGCTAAAATCTTTTTGGTATTTTCATTGTTTTGCAAAGTGGTTCCGTAAGCTAAAGTATTCCATTGTTCTAAGTCTACTATGGTATTTAATATTCGTGCAATTGCTTGAGGACTATTGGCTTCTTTAGTATCTAAATGATATGAGTGGTTACACCCTCGTCTATAGGTAGTTAAACAAATGTCTTCATTTTCTGGTATTAATTGATACTGGGTCTCTAAATTATTAAATATTCTAGATTGTAACCAAGCTAAAGCCAGGTTTGCTAAGTCTAAGTTAATCCTTAAGATTAAGTCTTAGTGAGGATCTGATACCAAATTGGCGAGGATCTAGTCAAACCTACAACTTTTGAATTTTAAGTCAAAAATGTTAAATGTCTTTATTTAATTTTACAAAGCTAGGGGGTCTAAAACAGAATTTTATAAAGTCTTGTGAGTAAAGACAAAAGGATTACCTTTATCTTACTATTGGTTGGATTATAAACTTAGTGTAGATCTTGCTACACTAGATTGCTCACTAAGGTGGTGACCACATGGACTGCTCACCAGTGAATCCAAGTCGGCATATACTTCCTATAAATATTTATGAAAGTCATAAAGTGATGAAGTGGATGTCCCACCAATGGCCCACAAGAAGACATTGAGTGATTCATGTATCCGTTTAGCTTCGAATATGCAGAAGCATATACTACCTCTATATATATATATATATATATACAGAAATGATCCATTAAGGACCGGACCTTAATCTTACGGTAAGGTCCACTCACCATTAGATATATTATACGGTTGTACCCATATTCTTAATGCTTCTCTGATTGGCTTCAAATAGGGACATTTTGGAAATTGTCAAAAACCTATTGTTAAGAAAGGAAAATTAAGATGTCTTTCATTTCCACTGTCAATTCTTATTCTGGCATTCTGCATCATCCATGCTGTTTATACATACCATAGTTTGCCTGTATAATAAATGAACCAAGATGTACTGAGACCTCTTTTGTCTGGACATTGACATGTTTTAATGATGTTATGTATAGATTATTGTGTTGGGTGATATGCTTGCATGCTCTCTCCTTTGGATTTTTTAAACTCCTTTTTATGGGCCATTTCTACCCTCTTTGATGTTCTTGCACTTTGTGTATTGGTCTTGTGTGTTTTTAGATTGTGGTTTATTTTTGCTTTCATTTGTTTTTGAAGGTCTACTTGGGTGGGGTCTGTTCGGGTGTTTTTTCCTTTTGTTTTTTCCCCCTTTACAGAGGACTTCTTGTTCTTCTATTTTGTGTTGTTTTGTTTTTTTTCATAATAAATTCATTGTTTCTTATCAAAAGGAAAAAAAATTACATGTACTGAGTTTGTCATTTAATTTTTAAATGAATTAAAAATTTAGTTAGCCTTTTCGCTGCATGTTTCAAGCTTGAAAGGCGGAGAATTTAGATTAGCAGCGGGAATAAAAATCTGCAAAACCCTTAGTACATGCATCCTGATAATAAGTAAGAGAATTATCCTCACGTGTTCAATGAATAAGATATTTGTTATGTTTCAATCTTCAGTAGGAAAAACTATTTTGTTGTTCTATCATATAATTGTTGTGGTAGCATTAGGCACACTGTCCTGGACTGTTCTGTACTTTTATCATCACCCATAGAATATTAGGATGAATAGTCTGATGAACTCTTGCCAAAACTTTGACAGTTGAATAATACAGATTTTAGTCTACAAAGAAAATTTGGCAGCAAAAGATGGTGGAAGATGGTGGCTTAAGGGCCACAATGATGTGGTCCTTAGTGTGAGACAAAGAAAATTTACCATCTCTCAATTGAACCTGTCTTTCTAGTTTCTAGCTTGGTGGATGAGGTGGTGAGGTATGTTAATTGACTTGCTGTCATTTTATTGGAAATGTGAATTAGGTGAATTATTAAACTGATCCTTTGCTTTTTGATGAATTGATCGATGTTAAAAACTGTTCCATTTTGCGACGTAGGCCATTGTGATTGGGATCAAGTTGGCATGTGTGATGATGGCATTAGAAAGACATTTGTAAAGGATATGTTTCACAAATACCTACCCCAGGTTGCATAATTCCAATGTCACTAGCTCAAGTGATGGTAGCACTGTCGTCATTGTCATCGTCACACCAAGTCTTCTACTTTAACTCAGATCATTTTTGTCAAGATTCTCTTAAATTTTATTATTGTTGATCGAGTACTTGAAAGATAATAGCTTTGGTTTCTGGTGGTTGGTATCCACACTTCCCACCCGGCATGCACATACACTAACTCTCATGCTATCCATTATCATCTTTAGACTACTACTTGAGCCTAGATCTCTGCTATAACTCCCAACAGATTTTACCGGGAATTTTTGAGCATGCCTTTATGCATTTTACTGTTGGTAGTTTTTCATTCTCTTTGTGCACAAACATGTCCATTTTATTAGTGGGAAAAGCTAGCTCACCAATTGTATGATTTTTTTTTTTTCATATTTGTTCTTTGTTTAGTGGGTAAATGAAAACTCTTTATATTTGTAAATCCAAACTTGTGAATGATGTTGACATCTCATGTTAAGGTTCAGTGTTTTTAGGTGTGCCACTTTTTACTGCATTTTATTTATGGCACCTGTTCATGCTTGAAATTTTTTGGACCTGTTTCTGATACTTATGGTTGCTTTTACTTCTGTAGCATCATATATATATATATATATATCTATAATGCTTCTCTGATTGGCTTCAAATAGGGACATTTTGGAAATTGTCAAAAACCTTTTGTTAGGAAAGGAAAATTAAGATGTCTTTCATTTCCACTGTCAATTCTTATTCTGGCATTCTGCTTCATCCATGCTGTTTAAACAAGAGATGGTTTTCGGTTGAGTTGAGGCAGGAGTACCGGACTTTGACCGAGAAGGAATTTGGAAATAGGGTTGGGAAGACGCCTTCTCTTTGCCTTTTAGGGGGACTTTCATCGTTGAACCAGTGGCAACTGATGGAGAGCCTTGGGGAGTAGCTGAACTTTTTGTGACCGATAAAGAGGCAAGCAATGTACTAGCCGCAGTAGCAGCTTGCTGACTTCTTGTTCGGCCACTCGGACCTTTACCCTTCACTTTAGGGTTAGGAGCATCCTTTGCAGACGGCCGAATTTTTCTCTTATTGCCAGCTGTCTGAATTTTTGCCTTTCCCTTTTTCTTCTCCTCCTCTCTCTCTTTCACTTTTTCTTCTTCCTCTTCTTCCCCCTCTTCTGAATCCTCATCATCATCGACCGGAATTAGCAATTGTTCTTGCGATTTGTCAAGAGGATCAATGGCCTCAGCTACACCATGAAAATATAGTTAAAGTTGGCCAGAGAAATCAAAACTTTCAGATTAAAACTCATACCTGGCTTTTCTTTTATGAGTGATGATGGGGGAAAAAGATCTTTATATGGCCGAAATTCCTCATCACTAGCATAGATACCGGTACAAGTAATTTTATACGGCCAATTTGGTCGATCATAAGAAATGAAATCAGCAATTCCATATTTAGTCATTGGAATGAGTGGCCGATGTCTCATTAACCAATTGTCAAAAGATTGGTAAAACTGCCGAAAATTAATTTTGTCAAAACGACCGTGCTTTGAAAGTTGTTTTTTAACAAATTCTTCACGCCATTGCATTTTCAAATTCAATTCAAATTCATGAACATTGTTCTGAATTTCGGCCAATCTCGTGTAAACCCATTTCACACCATAAAATTTCTCAAAAGCCATGACCGACTCGTAATCATCAATTCGGTCTAAAGGAATACCTTTACGCTTCTTCGACCCTGCATGCTGTAGAGAAGTGACATCATCAGTACTCGAAACATTAGTCTCGGTCTCAGACAAGCTGCCATCTCCGCTGTTAGTATGGATAAATCGGGCAAACTCATCATTCGATTGAATGCGGCTGACATATTGTCCCCAAAAGGAAACAAATTCGGGAGCAGATTGATCATATACTTGAAAAGAGGGAATGCTTTTCCTGGGTCTCAAAAATTCATAAACGGTTTCAACTTCTTCCACCACACTCTCCTCAGAAATAATAACTCGGTCACAAAAATTTTTATTGACCAAAAAGACTATAGGGAAAGGAATAGACTGGATAAGGCCAAATTGACGGGCCAAGAAATGAGGGTTATAAATCTCTACCCCACACCTATTATTGGCCGATTTTTTATCAATCATAAATTTAAAGTGCAAGTCACGGGCCGTGAGAAAACTACCCCAGCTGTACTCAAGTTGTTTGGCCGAGCTTTCAAATTTCAAAACCTCTACCACCCAGGAAGGGATGGAATCATGGTCTTCATACAAATAGATATGATCTCGACCGGAGTAATTGAAAAAATATCTACAGCAATGGCTAAAAGAAAAAGCTGAATCAGCAGAATCAAAAATAGAGAATTTTAGGCCAAGACAAGGAAGTGAAGACCGATTTGGAAAATTCGGACTTACACTTGGAAAATAAGCATGAAGCCAAATCTGGAAAATCCAGAGGGGGCCTCCCCAAGAGCTGAAATTGGAAATGATCAAATTGGCTAAACCACGGTAAAGACTAGCCAAGACAATCGGGCCTAGAGCAACTTTAACCCCTCGGCTAAGGTACACAGCTAGCTTAAGTTCAGACTTCGAAGCCTGATGTGACGGGGTACAAATAAGGAATTTACAAATCCAGAAGAGAAAAAAGGCCACATATTCGGCCTCAGAAATTTCAGAACTAGTCTCTTGACCGAATTTTTTGAGGAAGGCCTAATAGGCAGATTCCTTTCTTGAGAAATTGAGACTAAAATTGAGCTCAATTGATGGAGTGTTACTATTTACCTCAACCCCATGCGGCCAAAGGCCGAAAAGAGCAGCAAGGTCCAAGAGGGTGGGGGATATCATTCCATCGTTCACGTGAAGAGAATTGGTTGAAATCGACCAAAAACTCAGAGCAGCAGATAAAAGAGGCCGATTTTGAGGAATATCGAAACGAGAAAAGAGCAAAATTTCATAAATCCCCATTCTTTTCCATTCTTGTTCTTTTTGGACCGAAATACGGTCAAACCATTTACTCCACCCAACAGAACAAGATGGCCAGACTTTGGAGTTTTTTCTCAGTGGAATAAACAAATCAGGTTTTTCAAAAATGAAGAACTCGGAGTTTTGTTTGGGAAAGCTAAAAGGAAAATCGGGGAGTTGAGATAAGTCAACAACCCTAGGGCCTAAAGTAAAAGAGGAGTTAACCGGAAAATATACCTGAGAATCTATCACCTCACGCTTGCCCTCCCGGAGCAACTTAACACGGTCAAGAAGACTTGTCTGCTCTTTATTATCGACTGCCATGGAGAAAAGTTTGTTCCGAACAAAAAGAAAGGTAGAATAGCCAGGCAAATAATAGAGTAAAATAGAGATAGCCTATTGAGGGAGTGACACCGGGAAACTGCACCAAACGGCGAAAAGAACTCCGACCAGAAAATGGGTTTCAGGAACTCAGAGGAGTAGAGAGAAGAATAAGAGAAATGAGGGTTTTGAATGATTAAAACCCTTGGAAAACGGGCTAATAATGAGTTAGAATTCGAAAAGACCTCTTTCAGCAACAAGCGCAGCCAAAAGTTCAATGCAAGTACAAGCAGCTTTAAAGACAGCGAATTAAAAACAAACATGTGGCCACACCTAGAAACCAATGAAGGCCGACAGTCATCCGTGTTTAGGCCGATTTTTTTTTCGGCTAATAAAAGCAACACCCTAATGAATTCACTAAAATTCAAAAAGATGTGGGGGGCAAATGTTGACACACCAAAAATCGGCCATAAGTTTTGGCCAAGCTATAAAAGAAGAGGTCATAATTGAATTTAAAGAAAATGAACTTGAGCCATAAAAAATATAAATCGGCCAAGTAGATCATCGGTCACTCTGAAGAAATCGGCCAAAAGGATTGAGGGCCGTTTTAGATTTAGTTTAAGCTAAAAACTGAAGGAAGGAAATTCGGCCGTGAGGAAAAATTAATATAAATCGACCTACTAAGAATCGGCTATCTGAATAAACGATCAAACAGAGTTTAGGCCATCCACAAATATCGGTCATACGACCATTCCCTATCTTCAAGGAGAAAAGACAGCTTAGTGGAAGGTCATGGTTTGACACGTGTCAACGTCTGAAGAAGACCCAGTAAATCCTAACTACCAAAACGTGGGAAATGGAAATATAGCTTGGGGAAAAAGTGGATAATGGGTTAGAACGTGGGGAGACACTTGTCATCCAAACGGCCGAAACTGCCATCCTATAAAAGCAAAGGAAGGAAACAATCAAGAGGGACAATCACTCAACATCAAATATTCTACTGTTTTTATTCTTTACATTTCGTCTCTTATTTGCTTTCAATCAATTTACTTTCCTAGTTTAGGAGCTTTTTATTTTCGCAATCAAGTTGTACTCAATCCGGATTCATTTCGGATTTTCATCATCTGCAAGGATATTAATCAAAGGAGCTTACGAGGCCAACAATGGTATGTTTCTTGTGATTTGTATTTTTGCTTGAATTCCTTCATTTCCATTACGTTTTCACACTTCAAGGCACACACGTCTTTGCATCCGAAGACCCCAGAACCTGCAACTGCCTTGATTGCAGTTGGCACGCTGGCGTGATAAACTGCCAGGCCGAAGTGCTCATACCTAGAGACCATAGAAATTTTTTTAGGGTGAACAGAAACAAATGGGAGAAAGAGAGGTCATGGGAAACAACACATAGAAGGCTTTGAAAATTGAGAAACTCATCAAATATGGTAAGAAGTTGAGAAAAATTCTGAAATGCCCAGGTAGGAGCTCTGAAGAGGCAACTTCAATCTCACCTATTGGCATTGTTCACTGTGAAGAACTTTAGAGACTACCATTACAATCAGGGTCGGCCCTGAGGATTTGGATGCCCTAGGCGAGCTCCTAAAACAATGCCCCTATTGACTAAATTTTTTTTTTTTTGCAAAATTTTAGTTATTGAACCTTAATTTTTGTACATATATATCATGCATGTTAAATATTACATTAATTAGATACCAGTAATCATTTGATTTATAATTAAACTCTCATTTCTAATTAATAAAAAATCTCACATTAATGGATAAATTTCCAAATTTTAGGCTTAATTACCTATGCAAACAGAATTAATTTTTAATGAATATTAATCTTCTGAAATTTTATTTATACATTACCAAAAATTTCCTACAGTAATAATTTTATCTTTCTTCCCATAAAATAAAAAAAAAATTAAGTAGGAATCAAATCCCAAACTGGGCCAATTAAGGGGAGAGAGAGAGAGACCTGTCAACATTTGCAGCATAGGAAGGTGAGGATTGAGAGCAATCAGGGCCTTCAAAGCAAGTATTACACTCACAAACTGGTTTTCCTTGAACAACTATACCATCCAAGAAGGCTCTTCCATGGCCTGAGCATGTCAAAGATGCAACAGCCTCAGCTTCTACATCACCTCAGAAATCTGAGGCGAGACTCGAGAGGAAGAGAGGCGAGACCGCAAGAGGAAGAGGGAAGAGAGCCGAGAGCCGAGAGGAAGAGGGAAGAGAGGCGACTGGTGTCTGACAAGAGGAAGAGAGGAAGAGGGAAGACTGAAGAGAGGGGAGAGCCGGAGAGGAAGAGAATCAGAGATGCTCCGTGCGTCCGTGTAGGTCTAAGGTCTGCTGCGTGTGACCGTGAGGGGGAAGGGAAAATGGGGTTTGGACGATTGGTTTCAAATTTTCAATGGCCCTGTTCGAATTTGGGTTTATGATTTGAGAATTTGGTTTAGGAAATTGAGGCAAATCAGAATGGAGGATTGGGCTGGATTTGGGCTCACCGTTTTTGGGCTGTTCAAATTTGGATTATAATTTTTTTTTTTTGGGCCTGTTATATCTTTGGATGCCCAAGGCCTCCACCTCTTGGGCCTCCCCTCAGGGCCGGCCCTGATTACAATAGACAAATGATCCAAGAACTCAAGGCCTTCACAAGAAGCCTTTGGCCCTACAAATTGTTTAACTTTGTTGCTTAAAGGACTCTGTCTAGACTTCTTTCAACTTTGGGCTTTATGTGGCCTCCTCTTCTAATTTAAAAATGCTAAATGGTCCCAAAAAATATTTCAAAAGTGTGTCCCAAATGATATGGTGATGGTTCAAGCCTTATTTTTTTTTATAGCAAATTCCTTCATTGATGATAAATGAAGGGTTTAGATTCATTTGGGATTTTTTTTTGGAGAAATTTTTCGAACACATAGCATTGCTCCTTCTGATTGAGGGATACATAGCTCTTTATGAAAAACTCAAGCCGATTGGATAAAAAGATTTCATTGCACCATAAGGCTGATTATTGATGAATCCAAACTAAATACATGAGCTAGATATATACATATATCAGACGAACTTCTAGAGTCCAGTTGAAAAGAATTAAATCATACCATCAATATATTCATTGGCATAGTTAAGTAGCGTATTGTCATACACAAAACTTGCGCTTGTTTTTTTCTCTTGACTGGTAATTATTTCTCTTCTAACTTCTAAAGGTTCAATCCAATCTCGAGATTTTGTTGTAGAGTTGTTGGTGCTGCAACTGGGTGAAATATTTATGCGTCCCTCCATGTCATAAACCCACCAACCATCAGCACGGTGTTGGTAAAATACACACAATTACACTATCCCCACAAACATTGCTCTATCCCCTAGCCTCTCCATCTTTACCCATGATATCGAGTCTATCAAGATTTAGCCTCAATACCTCCACATCATCCACAACAGCAGTCGATATCCTAGAGATTAAGAAAACCAATAAGATCTCCCCATCAAATTCAACAAAATATTCTCGAAAATGTTTTGAGGTAGGGAACAGAAATGAACAACCCTCATTGGACCCAAACTAGTAATTCTAGGATATACGAGAATCATGTAAGAATTTTCATTATGTGGGCCAATGGTCTATAGATTTCTTATGTGAAAAACTGAATTGGTTGGTTGCTTTGATTAGATAGGCATATGCTTGTACTCCCATTTAACCGCCGGTGATAAAGGTACAAGAGAATTGGCTACACCTTAGCTACACTCTAACTGTTGGTGTAAGATAAGGATAGAGGAAGGTGTAGATGGCTATCCCTTAGCTAGAGTTTGTGATGGGTTCAAACTCTATAAGGGTTTTCTCTATAAAAGGATAGTTGGGTCCCTACTCTCAATGTTCTACAAAAACGTACCCATCAAGGAGATTGTGGGGAGAGCAGAAGACTCAGATATTTGTGATCATGGCTGAATGTATATTAGTCATTATTATATATACTTTTCTATGATAATTAATCTTTATGCTTCAAATTCGATCCTATCGATCCAATTATTATTGTTTCAAACAATAACATGTGGTATTAGAGCCAAAGTGATTCCGATTTGAGGCTAAAGCATTATTGCATAACAAATTCTAATATCGTGATCGATCAAGGTTTGTTTGATTGTGATCAAACGTGTCCTACGGATTTCAATAAGCCAAAGATCATGATTTTTGGAAAATGATTCATATATGGACACGTATGACACATGTCTATATAGAAAAACTACGCTTACATTTCTCCAATCATTGCGGGTGTTATTATAGTAGCACATATATGATTCATGTTTTGGAATGGTTACAACCAGGGTATTAAAAATCGCCCGATACGATACGTATCGCCCGATACGTATCGGAATTCCCACGCACCTGTACGCGATACAAGCCTATACGGTATGTGTAACGTAATTCACATCGTATCGGACCCGATACGATACGTATCGCCCTGTATCGGACCGTTACGCTTTTACGTCACGGACCCAAAGTCTCCAAAGTCAGATTTCTGAGAAATTTGTCAGAGATTCCTGACAATTCGTCTCCTGGACCTCAATAATCGGCCTTTTTTTAAAAAAAAAAAATAGCTAAAGAAGAGAGAAGAAGAGAGAAGGCAGAAATTTGAAGAAGAAATCGTAAGAGAAGAAGAAAGAAGGAAGCGTACCTGTTTTGCCGTCGCCGTCGCCACCGTTAGAAGATCCCCACCGGTGACGCTAGAAGATCCCCGCCAGCTCTTTGCATCCAGTAAGCCTCCTCGTAGCTGGTAATCCCCTCGCAGAGTCGCAGCTCGCACACAGACGCAGGTCTCACGGGTTTTACTTTTTAAAGCATACCTGTTTGGCTGTTTTACTTTTTAAGTTGATTTTTTATTTATATTTACTTTATAAGTTAATGCCCTCAAATCTTTTAGTAAAGGATGGTCAAAATGTCAAACGCAGGTAAGCTCTCAAGTCTTTATAATATAAAAAGATTAGTAGATATTTTTTACCAAAAATAAAAAAAGATTAATATATTTTTGTATTTAATAAAATCTTATTTCTCTTTAACTTTTAAATAAAGTAAAAGATATTTTTTAATAATTTTAAAAATGTTTATTAATTTTATATAACTATGTATAAATAATAACTAATTGATAAAAATAATTAAATATATAAAATTACTGCTATCATCAGGTGCACTTGATGCTAGAGCCACTTGTAGTGAAAATTTTGAAAAACTGACCGTTGGATTAGATAGTTCTATTATGTATGCCATGCCTGCCAAAAATCAAAGTAATCCAACGGTTGGTTTATGAGAAAATTGACTGTGAAAAAATGATAACATTTTAAAGAACAAAAAAGTCACAGTTTTTCAAAATTACATTTTTCAAAAACCAACCATTGGATCACTGTGATTTTCGGCAGACATGACATAAATAATTGGAGTATCTAATCCAACGGTAAGTTTTTCAAAATTTTCACCGTAGGTGGCTCTACAAGAGGGCACCTGATATTAGAATCTCTGTATAAAATTATAAAACATCAAAATTTTAAAATAAAAAACATCAAAAACAATGAAAAAATATTTATTAAAATAAAAAAAAATTAAACTTTTTCCTAATTACTTTTAAAAATTTTGAAAAACATTTAAAATTTGTTAAAAAAATATAATAATAAATGCACCAAAACTCTTTGAAAACATTAATATATAGTACTAAGAGGTTAATACAAGCATATCAAAGCATTTGGGGGTTGGTGTGAAAAAAAAAAAAAAAATTTCACGGCCACGGCGCCCGTTACCCGTTACGTATCACCCGATACCTGTTACCCTTTACCGTTACCCGATACTTAAAACTATGGTTACAACTAGACCAATCCTTAAAATTAAGTGGATTAAAAACCACTATTAGTGGCCTGAAAATTTTTATTTTGCCTCCATGGAGATGGAGATTGTTATGTTTGCCCATGTTGTGGGATTTCCCACAATTGAAAATTCAAGGTGCAGTAGCACAGCCTCTCTGGAGATTTTAACTTTCTTAATTCCAAAATTGTAATTACTAGGGTGAAGAAGCAAATAGGATCATTGGCATATGTTGAATGCAGCTCCAAGACACAACAGGTTTCCTTCATAGTTGTTATCTTTTACTTTTTCCTTTTCCTCCTCTATATAGTACATTAGTACTATATATTTTTTCGCCTCTACGTCAATACCCATGCGTAATAACAAATATATATGTACTAACCACCACGAATCACGTACTCTACAATACTTCGATGTAACTGTATTGTTCATTCTTGGAAATTTTGATCCGTTTATATATATTCATTGAAACCATGTGCATGTTCCTCTACAGGGCTGGCCCTGGGATTTTGGATGTCCTAGGCGAACTTTTAAAATGTTGCCCCTACAATGTATTGACAAAAAAAATTTGAGCATAAAATTTTAGTTCTCATGACCTAAAACCTACAACAAGCAATTCACAAAGAAAGTTTTCAATAGGTTCATCCCGAACCTCCTATCACAATTACAAATATATATATTTTTTAAAAGAAAACAAAAAAGTTAAAACCAATAAGGGGAAATTGATGATAGGTCCTACTTAAGAAAAGCTTAATGCGAAAAGTCCAAAAATTTCTTTCCTTCGTAAGGTCCTATTTAAAAATTGTTTCATGCGAAAAGTCCTAATTTTTTAAAAATATTTATCAAAATGGCAGAACTACCCTGAATGTATTTTCACTGTTCCATGTGTATTTTCACTGTCGTATTTTCACCATCTTGGATGTATTTTCATTGTCCTTTTTTAGTATTTTTATTGTCCATTTTTAGTAATTTTTTGGTCCATTATTAGTGTTTTCACTATCCATTTTTAGTATTTTTACTGTCCCGCAAATTCATGATGAAGACATGATCTGCATGTAGTTCCCTTACCTTCTATCGCTGATTGAAGTCAAGTTTTTACTGTCCATTTTTATGAAAGTGGATCCAAGTTGCACCCATCTCAATTTGGTCACCACCAAACTCAGAAGTGTTAATTCTTCCACCAATTCTACTTCCACCTTTAACAACGTAGAGCTCGAAGAGTTCTTTTGAGCCAGCCCAAGTGTAGAGCTTGTTAGCTTCTGTAAGACCAGCCATTCCTGCTCCAATTATCACAATCCTTGGCTTGTTGGCCACCATTGTTGTTGTTGCTGCTGCTAGCTTTCCTAGTTTTTTTTTTTTTTTTTTTTTTTTTTTTTTTTTTTTTTTTTTTTTTTGTTTTTTTGTTTTTTTCAGTAGAGGTCACAAAATAGAGAGTAGAGCATAGTAAAGTAGAATAAGAGAAAGAAACTATGAGGTGAGATTGAAATCTCCGATCGTCGCCTGAAATCTCCAGCGAATGGCCTGAGATGAAGTTCTGATTAACAGCGGCCGGAGAGCTTTTCGATGTTCCCCTGAAATCCTCGATCGTCGCCGGTTGAGGAGCTTCTCTCTAGCAGAGGATCACAGTTTTGTTCATGAGCCACACCAATTCAGCAATTGGGAACATCGAAAAGCAACCTATGGTTTTGTTGCTGCATGTTGGCTATCACATTCAACACCGAATTCGACATTATCGGGAGCTGTAGCCATAGCCAAGCACGTGATGCCGCTGGCAGTGCTTAGAGCTGCAGCCATGGCTTCTCGATCTGCAACTCATGAATCGGATCTGAAAAAATCACGATGGAACAAAGGGAATCACGATCTGCAACTCACGGATATACAAAATCACGGATTAGTGATCGTGATCTCCTCTCTCTTATTATTATTCTTCTTCTTATTCTCTCTCTCTCTCTCTCTCTCCTGGCAATAAAAATATTACAAATGAGCTTTTGTTTGTTTAAGCTCAGTTAACCCGTGGAAAAAAAATGAAGGTAAGGGTAATTTTGTCCGAATAATGACAAAAGGACTTTTCACAAAGAACAAATTTTTAAAGGACTTTTGCCATCAAACTGATCTAATGTGTTCCAACCAAATTACCCAACCAATAATAATCAATTTAGAAAGAAGGTTTTCAATAGGCTCACCCTGAACCTCTCATCATCGTTATAAATATAATTAAACTAACAAAAATTCTATTCGTCCTCATTTTTTGTCCTCCCTCTTGCATCTGACCAACTTGGAACAGATGTTTTGAAAAACTGGCTGTAGAATTTGATGCTCCACTTATACGTATCAAGAATGCAAAAAATCGCATTGATTCAATAGTTGGTTTTTCAAAAAATAGATTGTGACACTTTTTCACAATTTTTTCATTATTTTTTACAATTTTTTTCATAATTGCAAAAACTAACCATTGGATTAATGTGATCTTTTGCATTCATGATAAGTATAAGTGGAACATCAAATCCAACGGTCGGTTTCTCAAAATACTTAATCCAAGTTGATCAAATGGACGCGGCAGAATAGAAAGGGAGGATGAAAATGGAGAACAAATGAAATTTTCCTTAAACTAATAAAGAAGACCTACAACAATCAATTCACAAAGAGAGTTTTTTTCAATAAGCTCACCCCAAATTTTCTGTCATTATTATAAATATATCAAATAAATAAACAAAACCCATAACAACCAATATAAATCACAATTAGGCCTTATGAGGGTTTTCAATAGACTTACCCCATATCTTCTGTCCTCATTACAAATATATCAAACAAATAAACAAAACCTATAACAATCAATTCAAAAAGAAGGGTTTTCAATAGACTCACCTCGAACCTTTTGTCACTATTACAAATATATCCAACAAATAAACAAGACATGCAACAAATCAATATTACAAATATATCAAACAAATAAACAAGACATGCAACAAATCAACAAGCAATTCACAAGGAGGGTTTTCAATAGGCTAACCTTGAACCTCTTAGTATCATTACAAATATAATTACATAAATAAACAAAATTTGATTACAACTCTTGCGTATAATTCCATTAAAATGAATATAATTCAACTATATTTCCATAAATGTATTGTACAAAAATAAAACAATTAATGCTACTCAGAAATCAACAAAATTAATATTCTAAGGAAAAATGCAACAACAAAAAATAGAGGCTAAATTGTAAAATTTGTTTATCTCAAATAAAAAAACTCGTACTTTTGTTTTTTTGTTACAAGGCTGAGTTAAGAGCTTTTGGGTTTGGGCTAATGCCTAATGGGATGCCTTATACAATACATATAACTCAGGATTTATCCCAAGACGATGCCCCTAAAATCTGATAAAATTTTGATGCCCTAGGCAGTGGCCTTTTGGGCCTACCCCCAAGTCCGGCCTGCTCTGTTCCTCTATTGTTATCTAATTAAGAGATATTTTATCATTTCACTTTTGTTTTTGTAGGTCTAGGTGCATTGATGATTTTTTATGGAGTATTTTCAAGATGCTTTGCATATTATATTTAGTTTTTTATTTTTTTGTACCTATTTAAACACATGATGTATGAATTCATAATATACTATGAACATTGTTTGTAACACATGAAGTTTGAATTGTAAAACTTTGAACTTTAAATGAGACTTAATATTGACAATGTAAATTTTGACTTTGTGGTTTTATATATGTGAATTTTTTTAGGTTATGTTATGACGCGTTGGGATCCTCTGCTTTGGTTCAATTGTGCTTGCATATACTAGCATTTTAATCACTCACTAACACATCATGTTTTGCTAGATCCAGCGGCTGAAATTTTCTCCCACACCAAAACGACCAACCAAGACATTATTTCAGTAGACGGATTGGTTAAACGATGTTCTTTTCTTTTTTTCTTTCTTTCTTTTTTCTTTATTAACATCATTACGTTAGACAATGTTAGGATGGTTTTAGTGGGATGAGATCCTTCATCCCTTCACATGGTGGTCTTCTCTCCACCTTCTGTCTTCTTCTCTCTCCAGTTTCCACCTTCTCTATCATACAATTCTTCTTTTCATCGTATGATAGAGATCCTCCTAATTGGAAAGGGGAATGTAGTGAAAGTATAATTATCTCGAGTTTAAGAAATTAATTAAGATAGACATTGGAGAAGGGAAAAAAAGTTAGGAGAGAGAATTTGATATACGTTGGATAGAAAAAGAGAATGAGAAGAATAATCTTTACCAATGACTATTGAAAAAGAAATATGGTGAGAAATTATGTTGAATTTAAGAAACTCATTAAGATAGACTTTGGAAAAGGAGAACCTAAGAAAAATATTTATGAGAAAAAATTTGATATACATTTAATGAAGAAGAAAATGAGAAGAAGAATCTTAAAGGTAAAGGTTTTAAATGTCTTTTATAACTAACAGCCACTTTTATAAGTAGTATAGATATAGATTTATAATTAGTATGGTCATGCAATTTATTGGTTGGAAACTCTCGCGTAGTTCCTTAGGATAACAGAATTTAAAAAAAATATATATATATTTGGGAGACTCACCGAATCAAAATCTAAATATTCGTCCAATGTTCACTTTAATATATTAAAAGAAGAATCGGGAGAGAGGTGGTCAAAGGCTAAAAGAATAACAATTAGGAAGATTAATTGAATGCAAACATTTTATTTATAGAACCTAATTGGAAAGAGGAATATAGTGAGAGTATAATTATATCGAGTTTAAGAAATTAATTATGATAGACATTGGAGAAGGGAAAAAAGAAAAATTTGGAGAGAGAAGTTGATATTCGTTGGATAGAAAAAGAGAATGAGAAGAATAATCTTTACCAATGACTATTGAAAAACGAAATATGGTGAGAAATTATGTTGAATTTAAGAAACTCATTAAGATAGACATTGTAAAAAGGACAAGCTAAGAAAAATATTTTGTGAGAAAAAATTTGATATACATTTAATGAATAAGAAAATGAGAAGAAGAATCTTAAGGGTCAAGGTTATAAATGTCTTTTTTTATTTTAATGGG
>JAESVK010064029.1:49944-63965 GCA_017140935.1 Hamamelis virginiana
ATATATATATATATATATATATACAGAAACGATCCATTAAAGACCGGTCCTTATCTTACGGTAAGGTCCATTCACCATTTTCTCACTTAGGATAAGTATTTTAAAAAACTGACCGTTGGATTAGATAATAATCTCATGTATGTCATGTCTGCCAAAAATCAGGGTGTTCCGATCATTGGTTTTCAAAATATAGCTCATTTTCATTGTAACAGTATTTACCGTTGGATGTTGTAACAATTGTTTAACCGTCTGTATTTTAAAAACTGACGGTTGGATTACTGTGATTTTTGGCTGACATAATATAAATAAGAAGATTATTCAATCCAACGGTCAGTTTTTCAAAATACCTGTTCTAATGGTGAGTGGACCTTACCGTAAGATTAAGGTCCGGTCCTTAATGGATCATTTCTGTATATATATATATGATGCTACAGAAGTAAAAGCAACCATAAGTGTCAGAAACAGGTCCAAAAAATTTCAAGCATGAACAGGTGCCATAAATAAAATGCAGTAAAAAGTGGCACACCTAAAAACTGTTGAATGAGGGAAAAGTATAAAGACTGTATTAAATTCATTAACCTAATCAATGTACAAAGCAAGCCTTATATAGGCAATAGATGCTATACAGTATATGATAACTATATATGGTAAATGGTAAATATATACATTAACATCCCCCCTCAAACTCAAGGTGGTGGAAGAGAAACCAACTTGAGTTTGTTAATCAGATCCTGAAATCGTCCCAAAGGATGAGCCTTAGTAAAAATATCTGCAACTTGATCAGCGGACGAAACAGGAAGAAGATGCACAGTTCCTTGACCAATATGATGTCGAACGAAGTGACAATCAATTTCAATATGTTTAGTACGATCATGAAAGACATCATTGTGCGCAATCTGAATAGCACTTCGATTGTCACAGTACAAAGTAGTGGCAGAGGAATGAGAAACACCCATGGCTTCAAGTAACCAACGAAGCCAAATAAGCTCTTGAGTAGTGTCAGCTAGAGCACGATATTCAGCTTCAGTACTAGACCGAGTAATAATAGTTTGCTTCTTACTGCGCCAGGAGATAAGAGAATCGCCTAGAAAGAAACAGAATCCAGTGGTAGAACGACGATCAGTAGGATCCCCAGCCCAGTCAGCATCTGAGTAAGCACGTAATTCCAGAGAAGAGGTAGCAGAGAAATGAAGACCATGAAACAATGTACCCTTGACATAGCGAAGGATACGAAGAACAACAGCAAAATGAGTGGATCGTGGAGCAGACATAAATTAACTAACAAGATGAACAGCATATGCAAGATCTGGTCGTGTGACAGTAAGATAAATAAGGCTGCCAACAAGTTGACGATAAAGTGTGGCATCAGGGAGCAGGTTGCCATCAAAAGGAGTAAGTCGAGCATTTGTCTCAAGAGGAGTAGCGACAGTTTTGGCATCAGTGAGGCCAGCTCGAGTGATAAGATCGGATGCATACTTGGCTTGAGAAATATAGTACCCATGTGAACCGGAAGTGATCTCAAGACCAAGAAAATAACGGAGATTGCCAAGATCCTTCATCTTAAAGTGTTGATGGAGAAAGGATTTGAGATCTGAAATGCCACCAAGGTCATCACCAGTAATAATCATGTCATCAACATAGAGAAGGAGAAGAGTAAGACCGCGATCCGTCTTACGAAGAAATAAAGCTGAATCATATGGACAGGAGGTGAAGCCAAAATCTCCAATAACAGCACTAAACTTGGCAAACCATGCTCGAGGAGCCTGTTTCAACCCATAGATAGCACGACGAAGTTTACAGACCTTGTGTGGAGGATGATTATATCCAAGTGGAGGGCGCATGAAAACTTTTTCAGTAAGATCGCCATGAAGGAAAGCATTCTTAACATCCATTTGGAACAGTTGCCAATGTTGAGTAGCAGCAATAGCAATCAAGCTGCGAACTGAGGTAATGCGAGCCACAGGGGCAAAGGTCTCCTCATAGTCAATGCCATGTTCTTGAGTAAAGCCTCTAGCCACTAGACGAGCTTTGTAGCGCTCTATGGAACCATCGGAACGGGTCTTGATTTTGTACACCCATTTACAACCCACCACAGATTTGCCCAAGGGAAGATCAATCAGATCCCAAGTATGAGTGTTGCGAAAAGCCTGCAATTCATCAGACATTGCTGCTTGCCACAAGGGATTAGAACAAGCTTCATGATATGTTTGAGGTTCATGATGAGAGAGGATAGTAGAAAAACAATGAAAATCACGAAGGTGAGTGGGTGGTTCCCTTACCCAGGTAGAGCGACGAAGTGGAGATTCACTGTCAGGATCAAGGGGAGTGGCTGAGTCAGGAACAGGATCCGCAGGTAATGTAGGCGCCTCAGGAGAAGTCGTAAGTTGATCGGACCATTTGGAGAATCATCAGGAAATAAAGAAATAGATGAATTAGTGAAGAATGGTTTTGGATAAGCAGAAAAAGGTAAGTGAAATTGGGAAAGGGATGAGAACATTTTATGTTCCCAGAAAACTACATGACGAGAAATACGAAGACGTTTGGATAAAGGATCCCAACAACGATAGCCTTTATGTTCTATCCCATAACCCAGAAAACAACAAAGACGAGCTCGTGGTTCTAACTTGGTTCGTTCATGAGGCTGAAGAAGAACAAAACAAGCACAACCAAAAAATCGAAGAGTATGATAGTCAGGAAGATGACCATAGAGACGCTCATATGGAGATTGGTTCCCAGTGGTGGGGGAAGGAATACGATTGATGGAGTGAGCGGCAGTAAGAGCAGCTTCTCCCCAAAGATGCTCTGGACAGGATGAAAAGATAAGAAGAGCTCGAGTAGTATCCAAAAGGTGACGATGTTTGCGTTCAGCACGCCCATTTTGTTGGGAAGTGCCGGGACAAGATTGGTGGGGAAGAGTGCCATTGGCACGAAGAAATGAAAGAAACTATGAGTCTCGATATTCCATGGCATTATCGGCACGAAAAACTTTGATATCACAAGAAAATTGAGTTTTGACCATTCGTGCAAAATCATAATACACCTGCTTGAGTTCAGAACGGGTATGCTGAAGATAAAGCCAAGTATAACGAGAATAATCATCAATAAAAATCACAAAATATCATGATCCACCCATTGTGGGAGTGGGAGAAGGACCCCAGATATCAGAGTGAACTAGATCAAAAGGTGCAGAAGAAATAGAGTCACTATTATTAAAAGGCAAAGCCGGTTGTTTAGTAAGTTGACAAGATAAGCAATATAAATGTTCATTACTAACTGAGCCCAAACAACTAGTAGAAATTAAAGATTTTAAATGACTAACAGAAACATGTCCAAGACGAGAATGCCATAAATGTAAAGAAGAAGTAGAGTGAGCAGGAGCAGCAATCGGCGGTGAGGATGAAGTGGTGTGGAGATTGATGAGCTCAAACAGACGACCAACTTTACGGCCTATCCCAAGAGTCTGTCCATTCAGCGGATCCTGTACAACACAACCAGAATGAGAAAAAATAACAGTGAGACCCAAATCACAGAGTTGACCCACAGAAAGAAGGTTCAAGGTTAGTTTAGGAATGAGATATGCATCAGACAAGGATAGGCGTGAATCAGAAATATGTCCTATATGGCTGACATGCATATGAGACCCATCGGGTCGGGTATGATGACGTGGCAGTCGCTGACGTGGTAGGTCCACGTGGCGGCTGATGGGGCAAATAGGGCTAGCGTGGCAGTGCAGTTGCTAGGGCTGACGTCAGCGACGCTTGATTAGTCGATGAAGCGCGTGACGGCGCTGTTGCAAGTGAATCTGACGCGCGCCAATTTGGGTGGCACATGACGGCGCGTGACGGCGGTTTTTGGGCTATTTTCGGTGGGGTTTTGTAGATCGGGAAAATTAGAGTCTTTTGAGTGGTTGTTTAATGGGTTTTGATGGCTGAAAGATGGAGTTTTATTGGTGGACAGGTTTGACAGTAAGATGTTTGTCGGATTCTGGAGGCTGTGACGGTGGTGGATGGCCGAGTGCAACGGTGGAGCAGTGGTGGTAGGCTGGGTACGACGGTGGGGCAGTGGTAGTAGGCTGGATTGCTAGGTTCAGCGGTGGGACAGTGGTGGCTCTGATACCATGTTGAATGAGGGAAAAGTATAAAGACTGTATTAAATTCATTAACCTAATCAATGTACAAAGCAAGCCTTATATAGGCAATAGATGCTATACAGTATATGATAACTATATATGGTAAATGGTAAATATATACATTAACATACTGAACCTAACATGAGATGTCAACATCATTCACAAGTTTGGATTTACAAATATAAAGAGTTTTCATTTACCCACTAAACAAAGAGCAAATATGAAAAAAAGGCAACATATTCAAAACACTTCATCAGAAATCAGGAAATTCAGAATCACCATACTTGCAACCAACCTATAACCCAAAAAAAAAAAAAAACCAACCTTAACAGAGTGTTGGCTTCGTTGAAGGATGCAAATCAATGGCCATGTGAGATGAGAGAGAAATATACCACTGGGGGTTTCTGCAACAAAAGCGTGATATGTGAGAAAAATATAGATAGCAAGACTGAGGGAGATACAGGAAATAGGGAGATAGGGTGTATATCGGTTGGGGTTCAGTCAACTATGAAGGAACCCAATGCGTAGATAGTGTATATTGGCCGCTAGGTGTTCGGTACAGAAATAGAGGAGGTAGATCGACTTCGTAGAGATTCCAGGACTGACCTTCATCTTCGTCTTCACACGAGATGCTCCAGGGGCTTCATAGCTGATCTTCGTCTTGGTCAAGATGCTCACAGGCTTCATAACTGATCTTCGTCTTCGTCTTCACACAAGATGCTCATAGGGGCTTCATAGCTAGAGAGATGAGACCGACGAACCTTCGTCTTCGCACATTTAGGGCAGAGGGCGCGCGTGCTGTTGATGAGAGCAAGAAACCCTAATCTCAGGTGAGGTTCGGCTGATGGGAGAGGGAAATATCTCTTGTACGACTGATGAGAGAAAAGGAAAAATGGCGCCCTTTCCAATAGATGGGGAAATTGATTTCGCGCCCTTTAATTTTCAGTAGAGAGAGGCTGAGATTTCAACCTTTAAGGCGTTAACGACATCGTTTAGATTTAGAATAGAGCACGGCCTAATAAACCGTGACAAGAAGGGTCTTCAGTTGTCTAAAAATGTGAACAGTCACAATATTTGTTTTTAATGGGTACATATGACCACGATTTTCAAAGCCGTTTATAAATGTCTGTCTTCTAAAGCCTTTTTTGTTGTAGTGACATTTTGTCCTGCACTGAAACTTGTTTTTTAAAATTTGTCATTAATTGACACGATTGAAAGTTTGAGTCTTGAATTGAAATTACTTCCAAAGTTCGAGATACTTAAGTGTAATTAACCTTAAAAAATATAACGCTATAAACATATGTAGACTAGATAGGACTGTATATATGTATTCCATTGCTATCTAAGATTGTATTTTTGCTCCATGTTTGCCTCTTTAACCATATATGACGGGAAGCTTTAATTTCTTTTTCCAATTTAGGCATATAATTAGTAAGCGACCATGGCGGCCACATTTACACATCTTTGTATAATTTTCTCTCTCATCATGCTCTTGTTTCCTCTAAATATATATTGTTTTGGTGATGGGATTTTTAAACGGTTAAGGGTATTTGAATAAACTTTATACTTCCTATTTTTAATTTTTGAAAGCAAAACAAAATAAAATAAAAATTTATATTTTTTTAGTGTAAAATTTTTATACTTGCTTTTAAAAGTTGACAATATAATATTATGGAAAGTATGATAAATCAGGGTAATACCTGAGCCCATTTTTAAACTCCTAGAAAAGCATGGCATCTGGCAAAGTATACTTTACACAAATGCCATGCTTTTTTTAGGAGTTTAGAAATTGGCTCAGGTATTTCCCTGATTTATCATACTTTCCATAAAATTCACCACCTATATTTAACCTAATGATTTTTCACATTTCTATATGTTTACCATTTAACCTTAATAATGTACACCTCAAGGGCATCCACTACTTAAGATTTTTCATGCAATAAATAGATATAAACATAATATTAAAAATCATCTATAAAGGTGATAAAATACTTTCCCCCATAAAAAAAAAATATGTTAAAAGCCCACAAATATCTATGTGGATTATCTAAAAGACTATACTTCTTGTGACCTTTCTCTATAAATATATCCTAAACTTTTATGCCACAAGGTTAAGGAGTCTTCATTCATTAGGTTATGTTTAAAGCCAACATTAATATGATATCATGTAGGGTAAAAAGAGTTTCAGTAAAAGGATTATCAAACTTTAATCTATACAAAATATTACAAAGAATACCGGAACTCACAATAAAAGTATTCATAAACCAACTGAAACTCTTATTCCATAATTTAAAACAATAACCATCAAGATCAAGCTTTGGTAAAGAACTCAAGATAATGAACATAAAATCTGAAACAAATCTTAATGATGGCTAGTATTTTGAAATAAACAATAAGTCCCCGTTATTTCAATCGGGCCCTACTTTATATCCCTTTTAGACTACATTCATTTCTGTCTGGCTCCTTAAGCTATGAGATGAATCGAATTATGTCCCAATTGCTTAAACATTACCTCTTCTTTAATAATCATACTAGCCAATCGATCCATATTACACTTAACTTTTATAATGTTATAATTGATCTAAACTGACCCATACCAGAGAGGTAAGAAATTCAATATGAATTTCATAATAGAGAACTCATCCATATTCATTCAAAGAATATTTAATCAAGCAGTCAAACTAATCATTATAATAACAGATTTATACCATGTGACCAACAAACTTTATGGTGATAATTTTAGCCATTAGTGTCCCCAATTCGGAAACTTTCTATGACATTAATAAGGAATTCTTTAACATTATTCCTTTAGAAATGGTAAACTTGATATTGTTTGCTATACTCATCCGTATAAACATAATACTTAGTTCATTTGATCTTTTTCATGCATATTTTGTGCAAAGTCTTTTCCTTTTGCACTGCTTGTATCGGTAAAAGCATGTGATTTCCCAAATTTAAATTCTTTATCAAGATCTGGTACACCAATTAAGGTGAAACTAAACTTGTTCTTTCAATTAATTTGAGAAATTTATTCAATTAAAGATCGAATTAGACCAAGTATATAAATGTAACAAAATAAGGTCTAACATTATAAGAATTCATGCTCACTACATTAATGCTAAGAGTTATAAACAATCATAATAACACACATGTTTAAAACAATACTAAATAGTATTACCGTGACCTACCTTTGGGTTAATTTTATGGTAAACTATCAAACAATTATGGTGATTTCCTTTCACCCAGTAGGACTAATTGATTAAGTATTCTTAATTAAGTAAGTCCGTTACCTTTGGGTATCCGTTCAAATCTCAACTATGAATACCCACAAATTATCCTATTCCAATTCAATAATTACTTGAATGTGGTGCACCTTAAGAATTGCGATTTGTAAAGTCATTATTTTATTTATCATAGGAATGGATATTAAATTTTCAATAATTTGATTTGATATTTATGTAACATTCCAATTGGACCATTTTGGCGGCTACCAAATTGTATCATAATATAAATGTCAAATCAAAATAATGATCTTATATAATTTGATTTAACATCTATGTAACATTCTAGTTGGGCCATTTTGGCGGCTACCAAACTGTATCATAATATAGATGTTTAAAATCAAAATAATAAGGCCTTACATAAATTTCAATAATTTAATTTGATACATATGAAACATTCCAGTTGGGCCACTTTGGCGGCTACTGAACTGTACCATAATATAGATTTCAAATTAAAAAAAAAAAATAATGACTTTATATAAATTTCAATAATTTGATTTAATATCCATATATCATTCCAGTTGGGCCACTTTGGTGGCTACCAAACTATATCATAATATGGATTTTAAAATCAAAATTATAACAACGTACCTCACATAAACATTAATTAACAGTCATATATTCATCATAATATGCAAAAATTAAACATAATGCATAGACATTAATTAACAGTAATATATTCATCGTAATATGCCAAGAAAAATGAGCATAGCATGTTATACATGCAAATTAAAATAATCCATGCATATGATTGGAGTTCATATACATAACATTAATAATCCAATTAATGTGATCATGCAATTTATGTATATTTATAAATTGGATTACTTTTATTTGGCCTTTCGACCCTTTTGGTGTAAATAGAACTCTCATTTAGAATATATACATGAAACACAATTCATACATGTTATACATACTAACAACCTATGTATCCGTAACATTCAATCCTATGTGTAGCGGGTTAATGGCCTTCAATTATAATTTAATTTGATATGGATCACTTTTCATATCTTATACATTAAAAATGACAACCATTTGATAACATGCAAATTAATCATCTTTAATATATATATATATATATAAATAGCCATTAAAAATTCTATAATATTGTTACATGATTAACAACTGCATTAAGTCCAAGAATTATAAAGATCATGAATCACAATAATACGGAATTAATAAACATACCGACATACCTGAATCCATAATGCTCACTTCAAACGATCGATCTTCTAGAACCATTTAATCTTGATGGAAATTGGTTTCTCTCTCTTAGCCATCTTTCAGATATGTTTGATTCAGTTAAATGGGATGGGTAACTTGAATCCTTTCATATGCAGAGAGAGGACCAGTTTCAAAATCTCATTATAAAACTAACTATCAAATTTTTATTTTTAAAATTACAAAACATGTCTATCCATGAGCACACATATATACATGATGCATGTAGATCTCATCTAGGAGAGGGTTCACATGTAAATAGGGCATTATAATAAAGTGGAGAGGAGCAGTTGATGGTAGTTAGTGATACCAACAAATTAATAGCGCAATGCTTCTCCAATAATTTGTTTTCTGATTTCATAGCTTTTTGAACTATCAATGCCATTAATTTCCTATTTTTAGTTTCTTTGTTAGTCAAGTATAATTTATGAATGCCATTAATTTCCTATTTCCTATATGTGTAATTTATGAGTTGTCGGTTCAGTAACTTCTGTACATTACAAGTTTTAATTAATTGCAGCAGTTACATTTTCAAGCATGGTCAATGATTGCACTGTAAGCTTTATTTTGAGTATTATTTCAATTTATTTTCAAGCATGAAATTTATTTCAATTTATATTTGCGCACAGTAGTTGTTTTAGCCACATTTATTCTCAAACATTAATTCAATCCAAGCAAGTTTGTTTTGGAAAATTATAGTTTGACCCTTTCAGCTATAATCGATTTACACTTTGCATTTCTATAGTTTTAGTTGCAACAATTGATCCTTATATATAATTTTAATTTGTGATACTTTGCATTCTTTTGTTAATTAGCAATTTGTTTCTTTGCTAGAAAAATGGTGTTAGGTTTGTTATCTTTTTATACTTGCGTCACTTTAATTTAATAATCACTAACTTCGCACGAAGGCCTTTCCACCTTAGTTTCGGCAAAAAAGTGCTGAGGGTTGTGTTCTGAACAATATTCTGGACTCGTAATGAGTCTTGGATGCCCGAGTGTGTACTCTTCGTGTATAAGATTTTTAGATCGAGTGAACAATATTAAAAAAAAAAATTAAAATTAAAATTAGTTTAGTTCAAATTTTTTAATTTTAAAAGATAATTATTAACTAGAGTTAGAGAAAGAAATAAAAGAGGGTAACAAAGAATGGGGGTGGCGATGTGGAAAATGATAGTGGGCCAAAAAATAAATATGGTACCATTAGACTATTAGATCACCTCTATCCATATTCATTTTCAATTTGGTGATCGAATTTTACCTTGGTGATCCAATTTTACAATTGGATATTCCCTTATAAAACTATTTCTTGAGTGGTGTGAGAAGTATATATATATATATATATATATATATATATTGTAGATAGAAATTTAAAAAAAAAAAAAAGAATGAACTCATGCACCAAAAATTTAATTCTAGATATAAATATATTTTGAACTCCATGAACAGCGGGCATTACAAAAGTTTGTAACCTCCATTCTTCAAAACATAAAATGGTAAATCAAAGGCAGGAAATTCAGTGCAATATAAAGAACTAGAAGGGAATTCTTTTTAGGTGAGATCCCAAAAGCTTTACCAGGTAGAGAAGAAAAAAATTCGTTGTTTACGGCCCCGGCAAGTAGGATATATAGAGTTGTTTTATTTATTATTACTTTTTTTTATTTTAAAAAAATTATGGATACATTATTGTATAAGTTTATGGGAGTACCAGTGTTTTTAACCAATGTTAGGTATTTTAAAAAATTGACATTGGATTAAATATTATTATTATGTATGCTAAAAATTATAGCGATCTGATGGCCGATTTCTAAAACATATATAGACGGTGCAAAATTCTAACAGTATCAAACGGGTGGAAACTATACGTCATAGTTTTTCAAAATATCCATCCCACATTGGTTAAAAGTGCACATCCTCACATAAGCCTATTTGAGGATTTACCTATAGAAAAATTTCTATATACATATGTATATTATTTTTTTACGAGTACATAAACGTATAATCTTATGTGAGAATATGAATTTTTAGATAATGTAGGATATGTATTTTGAAAAATTGATTGTTAGATTAGGTACTCTGGCTTCTTTTGCATGTCATGCATGCTAAAAATCAAAGTGATATCCGACGGTCGGTTTCTAAAATATTAACTTTGAAATATTATGAATGTATCCAATGAAAACAACTATTACAATTTTTGACAGTCTATATTTTAGAAATTAAATATTTGATTAATATGATTTTTAGCATGCATGATATGCATATCCAATCGTTGGATTTTCAACATATATACCTATCCCACAATGGCTAGAAATTTAGGTACTTCAATAACCTTATTTGTGTAATGTGTTTTTTGAGGCTTTCAATTAATTGTGGAATGTGTATTTTAAAAAATCGACCGTTGGATTAGATACTCTTATTATGGATGTCATGCATAGCAAAAATTAAATGATTTGACAACTAGTTTTTGAAATATAAATTGTGAAAAACTATGACGTATAGTTTTCACTATTTGCATATATAATCAAATATGTATCCCACAATTATGTATTAGCTTCTTGCTTACATAAGATATATATAAGCATATATTGACTAGATCGTGTACAGATTTGATTAATTAAGGATCGGTCCTTGAATTAATTTAAAATCCACTCATCATTTCTCGCACAACCAATAGTATTTTGAAAAACTAACCGATACGTTGAATTAGATAATATTTTTATGCATGTGATGTTTACCAAAAATCATAGTAATCTGGCAATCAGTTTTCAAAATAAAATTCGTGAAACATTCTAATAATATTTACTGTTAGATGCTGTTACAATTGTTTAATAGTCGGTATTTTGAAAACTAGCTAATCGTTAGATCATTGTGATTTTTGGTAGACATGACATACATGAAAAGATTATTTAATCCAACGGCTAGTTTTTCAAAATACCGATCCTTGTGAAAAATAGACCTCTTAAATTAATTTAAGGGTTAGTTACACTTTAGTACCTCGAACTTTGGGGATAATTTCAATAAAGGGCTTAAACTTTTAATTGAGTCAATTAAAGACAAATTCTTTAAAACACGCATTTAGAAAAAAAAAAATCTTGGCCGTTCGTCAAACTAATAGAAATGCTCTATGGGCATTGATGTGGCAAGTGAACGCTGACATAGTAAGTAAATATGATGAATAATGACATATCATGTCAGCATCACCTTAGCGTCTACGTTAGCATTGACTTGCCACGTCAGTGTCCACGTAGCGATTTCGTTAATTTAACCAAAATTAACGGCCGTGACATTTTGTTATATATTAAAACGTGTTTTAAAAAAAATGTCATTAATTGACCAGATTAAAAGTTTAAGCCCAAAATTGAAATTATCCCCGAAATTCGAGTTATTGAGTATATTAAAGTTCAGTCCTTAATTGATCATATATCGGAACTGTACATATATATCAATATCTATCTTGTTTTTTCCTTCAATTTTAATGGATTATTTTTTCAAAAAATTTAATTTTACTTTTCACAACAACATTTCATCATATATGTGCCTATAAACTTATTCCAAACCCACCAACAGAGACCCTTGGCATAAAAATTAAACCACTAAATTCATGCGGAGATTTTGGAGCCCTTCACATGGCGTAACTATAAAGTTGCAATTTTCAATTCAGAAGTGAAAGGAAGATCAAGTAGTCCCCATGAATGATGAATGTTTTTACAACGGGGGACTCGGGAGGGGCTCATTAAAACAGCCCAAAATTAAAGCCAAGGCCCAATTCAAAACAATTTGGGAGAGAGGCCTACATAGGATAGGTATTTTGAAAAACCAATTGTTGGATTATATCATTTTCTTATGTATGTAATGTCTGCCAAAATTACATTGATCCGACCATTGGTTTTCAAAGTAAAGTTCGTGAAATATACTAGCAGTATTTATTGCTAAATGCTGTAACAACTGTTTAATAGTCTATATTTTGAAAACTAATCGTTGGATATAGTATTGTGATTTTTTGGCAGATATGGTATATATGAGAAAATTATCTAATCCAATGGTCGGTTTTTCAAAATACATATCCTAATGGTAAGTGGACCTTAAATTAAGTTTAAAGACCGGTCCTTACTTGATCATTTCTGTAATATATTATACTACTTTAGATCTTTAATTGCATGCGAATAGAATTGCGAGCTATTTTTAATATTTTTATTTTTTTCAATTTATCTACTCAGCTTCAAGATACTTTAAAGGTGCATATCCAAGATGCTGGTAAATTAATTCTTTGATCAATCTTATATATATATTTTCTTTGATTATAAGTGCCTCAAAAATAAAAATCTTACGATTTTTTTCTATTACGTGCATTTTGCACATGTTTTTTTACTAATATAAATAAAAATGAGTGATATAGGCAACTCAAGTATTTCTGAAATTAAATGGGTTATATACTCAATGAACCCTAGTATAAAATCAATATACTCATAGGCCCCTCAAGAAAAATAAGATTTTGATAAATTAATAAGATATAGAAAAATGACATTTGTGCCCATTAGTTATGCTGCTAATATGAATCTTCCAAAAACGTGGGTAGATACCAAATTTAGTCGATACTAGATTGAAATCAAGAATCAAGCCCCTATTATTATGCGATGATACCAAGAGGATATCCATTTTCGAATGACTTGCAGAAACTTTCTTTACATTTCAGATCTTCTGGTAATCATTCTTTGGCACTGTTCACCAGTGACTATGGAACAAGGTAACCGGCGATTATGGAAAAAATAATAAAAACTACGTAAGCCTTATATTATTTCATTATTATTTTTTTCATTTTTTATTTGGAAAGATAAGTATATGAATCGAAGGTGGTAGGAATCAACAATAAATTACTTGCATATTTGATTTGTATGGTTTCTTTTGCACGAATCACAGAGATACATTTATCTAGTGAGTTTTTTTAATGTTTAAAGATACATTACATAGATTAGGGGTTGTGCTTTTTAGGGATTTTGTTGCAGAGATAAATATAACTGTACACGGATAAATAAATACACTATAAACTATTTGTTCCGATCTCATGAAAATTTGGTTTTTTTTTTTTTTTTTGCATTGGATTACTTTGATTTTTTTTCTTTAATTATATTCAGTTTACGTCCGCGGATAAATGAACACACCGTAAAATCTTTGCTCCAATCTCATAAATATTTAGTTTTTTTCCAATGGGTTGGAGAAAAGTTTGATATTTAGTAGTTCCAATTTTTGTGCACCTATAAATTAATCCACTGTTAAATAGTTGCTACAATGTCATAAAGCTTTGATTTTTAGCATATGATTGCTCATATTTTTTATTTCTATTCATTTTATGTCCATAGATAAATGAATACACCATGAACTATTTAATTTGTTCC
>JAESVK010064029.1:73545-84514 GCA_017140935.1 Hamamelis virginiana
GACATATGGCAAAGTTCATATTTGACATATGAGATGTGATGATTTAGAATATGATTTGGCGAAGTCCAAGTTTGAACCTATCTGACATAGGAGATTTGATTAGTTAGAATATAATGGTTGATAGACGAAGTCTATATTTGATGAAATGTGATTAGCAATTTTGAAGATAATTAGAAATGAGTGTCAGATTCCCTCTAAAGATATGATGATTAGAAATGAAATTTCTAGTAATGAGTCGAAGACTCTCATTTTTGATAATTGGAAATGCAATTTCCAAAAGGATTGAAAATCCTTAAGTTGACTAGAAATGCAACTTCTAGTAATGAGTTGAAAACTCTTAAATTTTTATGATGATTGGAAATGCAATTTCCAAAAGGATTGAAAATCCTTAAGTTGACTAGAAATGCAATTTCTAGTAATGAGTTGAAAACTCTCAAATTTTTATTGGAAATGCAATTTCCAAAAAGATTGAAAATCTTTGAAATAACTAGAATTGAAACTTCCAAGAAGAGAGAATTTGAAGCGAAGCTTTCAAAATAATTGTTGGTTAATTATCCCTATTTTGTTGTGTCAAAAATGGGATGTCTTTTGTTTTCGTTGATATTCACTGGCGAAGCCATGAACATCAACGAGGGGCTTCTGTAGACATCCATTTTTGACCATGAGTATGGTCATGAATGGTTGCCTATGATTAGAGGTGAAATAGGGTGTCAAAACCCTAAGTTGCCAGTTTTACCCTTTGTGGGTAATTAGGTTAAAGGTCATTATCACATGTAGGTTTTTAGGTCAGATTGAGTCAGATCTTTTTGCATTAGGTTTTTAGAGAGTCTAGGAACATCCCTGCAAAATTTCATGACATTCTGAGCCAGGCTTGATAGAAAATAAGGTCTTTTGTGACTGAAGGGTAGTTTTGTCCTTTGAATCACAAAAGTCCTGAATGACTGTCGATCTTGTTTCGAATGGCTTCGAGGCTTTGGCATAGATATTTAAGGTGTGTTTGGTAACTAAGTTGATCAGTTGCAAGATCTGTGGAGCCTTCTGGCTCATGATTGGCTCTCAAGGCTCGAAAGACCCTTTCAAAGCCCAGATTATGGTTTCGACCGGAAGCGACCGGGATTCGATATTTTTATCAAACCAAAGCCTTCAAAGGCTTCTAAACACTTTCCTAAAACATTTTAAAACTTGTTTCAAGAAGAAGAAATGATTTCGAAAGCAATCGGTTAGCAAATTTCAAAACCCTAATTTGGGCCCAGCAGGCTCTAAACAGCTAATCGGTCTATTGTTTCCTAAACCTTTGACTTTGGTCAATGCATTTTCACTTCAAACACTTCTTAAAACATGGAGAATCGAATCACGATCGTTTCGACGCTTGGATCATCAAATTTGGACTTAAAATAGGCCCAACGAGCCTGCACGTAGTGTAGAATAATGAAATCCACTCTGTCCCACATCGGAAAAATGAAAAGCTTGCTATAGCTTTGTGAACCTATAAATAGAGGACCCTGAAATTAGTTTCAACACACTGAATAAGCTTTAGAGAATTAGCTTGGAGAGTAGAGGCTTGAGCAATTGCACAAGCTTCCCTTATAGCACTCTAGCTTAAGTTTTAAAGTTTTTGAGGTACTTAGAGTCCTTGGAGAGAAGGCTTGGAGCTTGAGGAGAAGGCTCGAAGCAAGGAGGCAGAGAAAGAGGTTAGTTTTTTCTTCTTTTTTTCTTTTATAGTTTTCTTTTTATTAGTATGCATAGGATTTAGTTTATTAGTATGCATGATAGGTTAGGGATTAGCTTATTAAAATAGTTTTTTTTTTTTTTTTAGATAGTTTTATATTGTTAATATTAGGTTTGTATTTTAATTATGTCTTGTTTGAATGATATGATTTGTGTTCGAGGGAGCAAGCAAAGGTAAGTTCTTTCCCTTATGATAAAATTGATTGTTTTCAAGCATGATTATTTTGATATATCATATTAGGTTGCATATTAGGCCATTTTCACTTCTTTTATTCTTTTATTTTATGGGTTTTAAACCCACTTTTTGATTACTTATAAATCTGTCCATGGGTTTAAAGTAACTTAAAAGTGTATTAAAACTCACTTTTTAGGCCAAAATCAACATAGAAACATGCCTAGGTTCACATAGAATAATTAGATTGCATTTAGGACACTTTCATGCATTATTTATACTTTTGATGATATTTTTTTTATTTATTTTCCAGAAATTCCAGCATGCATATTTTAATGTTTTAGGTATTTAGACTAACCTAAGATTAGCTAGAAACCCTAGGTTTAGGGGGATCACTTGATCCCACTTAAGACTATCATTTGTTGTAAGAATTTTTATAGTAATAGAGTTCTACTTGGTTTAGGACTCTACTTCGAGAACAACTCTAAAATTTTGAAAGTGTTTAAAATGGAATGAAATTCCATCTCTTATGCAAAGAAAAGTGTTTTGATTAAATCCAAACTCTCGAAGCTAGAGTTCTACTTGGTTTTGGATTCTACTTCGAGAAGAGTCCTAAAATTTTGAAAGTGTTTAAAACGGAATGAAATTCCATCTTTTATGCCAAGAAAAGTGTTTTGATCAAATCCAAACTCTCAAAGTTAGAGTCCTAGATAAGATAGAATTCTTTTGGTTATATGGTTCATTACAATAGGAGAGTCCTAAGGTAATCGAACTACGTGGACTTTGATCTTTGTCAAGCAATTGATAAGGTACGTAGGCAGTCAATAGGGCGCAAGTCCAATCTTAGGTTGACTTCTAGTCTCCTAAGACCATTAGGATTATGTATATTTTCATACTATGTATTATTATTATATATTATATATCATATTTTGTGATTGATTAGATAACTAGGATTGTTTTGAAAAGATTTTGATAAAGCCCAAACTTAATTAGTAGACCTTTAATTAGGGCGAGGTGGGTGCCTACAAGAAGATCCTTGGAACCTTCCCCCTTCGTAACCTAGCCCCCGAATCCAACTTTGATTCGAAAGACCATGCTTTTCAAAAATATGGGGTCAATGTTTTATTGAAAATAAAACTCTTTTTTGTGGTTTCCTTGTTCCCTAAAAATAAGGTGGCAACTCCTAGTTTTTTAACAAACTCTCATCCTTTTTTCAAAAACTCTATCTTGAGTGGATAATAGAGAAGGATAAACGTGGATAATAGAGAAGGATAATAGAGAAGGATAAATCGAGACGGATAAACATCATCCACAATCCACTCAAGATAAACATCACCCCCAAGAGTGAACGAGAGGGCCTCCCGATCCAGGTTGGCTGGTTCACACATCCGAAAAACCTTGAAAATAAGGAATAAAAATCGTGAAAATGGCCTAACATGCTTTCTACATGAATATACTATAAGATAAACTATCAAAATCATACAAAAAAATAGCTTAAAAACGATAATTAAGCTATTTTAAAGTGTATATTCAAATCTGGACAGATTTGAATACACCCTTTAAATAGCCTAAAAAATCATTCTTAATCCGTAGAAAATAAATAACAAATATTGTAGCATACAACCTAACATGCTTGACTAAAACAACAAAAAAAATATACTTGAACAATTAATATAAACACAAGGGGAGGATCTTACCTTCGCACGCTCCCTCGTACACAATTTATATATTCAAAACAACAAATCCATATCGAGTGTTTAAATAATTGTAAAAGCATAAAAAAAAATGACTCAAGACTCATCACATATCAAAAGTAATATCTCAACATACTCACATAACCATTAATACCACATGGTTATGAAATGAACACCACAAGCTTTCAACGATTATGTAACATATTATCACTTACTCTAAACATGCTCACATACATAAAATAATAACAAAGGACTCATCCTAAACATGTTTAATCACATAAAATCATACCAAATCTCATCCTAAGCATGTTTAATCACATAAAATCACAATAAGACTCATCATAAACATGCTTAATCACATAAAATTTTACCAAATCTCATCCTAAGAATGTTTGATAAAATCACAATAAGACTCATCATAAACATGCTTAATCACATAAAATCATAATAAGATTCATCATAAATATGCTTAATCAAACCTATATGCTTTTAAATATATGAATAGGTTATTGTCCTATACAAAAAAAAAAAAAAAAAAAAAAAAGAAACATATGCACATCCTATTCTAATATGCAAACCAATGACACAAATAATATAATCAAACATATACTACTATTACCCTATCATGCATAGTAACATAATAAGAAAAAACATATTCTAACATGCATAATAAACTCATAAAAAAATAGAAGTTAGTTCATCTCACGCAAAGATGAACTAAGCTCTACTATAACATGGATGATTTACATAAAAAAAAAAATCAAATAAAAGAAGTTAGTATAGAAGACTTACCTCTCTTCTTTCTTCTTAGAAAATCTCCTTCAAGCTTTTAGCTTTGAATCCTTCTCCTTTCCCTCCTCTTGAACTCTGGTTCTCTCCCAAAAAGATGAACTAAAAACGAAAATCTCAAGTGTAGCCTCCAAAAAATCCTCCCTCTCAACCTCTATCAAAGTGTATATATAGAGGTAGGGTTAAAAACCTTGAATGGTTGGGATTGATTCATCTAAAACGCATCCTAGGGTTTAGAATGGTTCATCTTAGGGTTTGCAAGCTGAAACACATTCGAATTTATTCAAAAAAATCAAACAAAGTCAGGCAAAATAGGTGGGAAAGTCTCAAAATTTCCAAATTCATAAAATGGGGTCGGGCATCCTGATGGCCGTCCAAGGCCTGGACGGCTAGCCGTCCTAGCTTGGATGGTTGGCCGTCTTAGCTTGGATGGTCACCAAGTGCCACCTTCCAAAATTTCCCCTATTTTCGAGGGATTTTTGTATTTTTTTTATATCTTGCTCAATTTGAATCCAAATTCGATGATCCAGGTGTCAGAACGACCATGCTTTGATCCTCTACATTCCTAGAAGGGTTTTGGGTCAAAAATGCTTGACCATGGTCAAAAGGTTTAGTAAAAAGTTAGCCGATTGACCCGATTGTGCCAAATTTGGTCATATGACCATTCTTTATTTTGCAAAATTGATCAATTAGGCTTAACTCACTTCTAAAAACATAGTTTTAATATGAAATTGGTACTTGAAAACATATTTTGAAAGCCTTTAATTTTGGTGAAAACGACCAATTCACGGTCAATTTGAATAAAACCCTAATTTGGCTCATTCTTGCCCATAGGATCGATTTTGGGTGAATTCATCCCATCCATTCAAAAATTTAATTAACACTCCAAATACACTCCATACATCCATATAAATTCCATGAAACAATTCATTTTGAATTCGGAGGTCATTTGGAAATTAAGCGAGAAAAAGGACGAAAACGCCCCTCAAGTCGCAAAAACCCTAATAACCTATCGAGTTCTCATCAGAATGACATGAAAATTTACAGGGATGTTCTAAGACATCTTAAAAGTCAAATGCAATACAAATGAATTGATTCCAATTCAAATGTACAGATGAAATAATGAACTATTCCTTTTCCTTGAAAAGGGCAGTTTAGGAAACTTGGTCTTTACAAGTCCAATTCTCCACCAAATGATCAATTCTTCAAGTTAATCATTTGCATAAACATATGGTAAAACAATTGGTAAAAATGGGGTGTCCACATAACCGTATTCCTGTCATTTTATATTATTCAAACTATACATTTGCAAAAATGTATTTGGTAAGAATTACCATATTTGGTAATAATTACCATTTTTGTTAACAATCACCAATCATGTCTCCACTTGTCCCGTCAAACAATATTTACATTTCAAAACTTTTTTAAATCAAATCATGTCTCCACTTATTCCATCAAATATTAAATGCATTGCATGATATGTCTAATAATAATAAAAAATATATAATCACTACAATGTTATACAACCACCAATCCCCAAATTACACATAATACCCAAAAATGCAAAAGAATCACCAATTTATAAATTTTATACATGATAACCAAAAATGTGTGTTATCACCGATTTTCACCTAATCACCAAATTTGTATTGAACCACCATTTCACAAAGATTATGGTGTACTACCGAATCTTATTATGTGAAAGAAAATAATTTTTTTTTTCAACAAAACAAATCCAATTGAATTTCATTAAACATTTTTCACATAATCAACAAAATAATAAATAATCACAAAAAATTAAATAACCACCATTCACCATAAATATATTAAATACCCAAATCTAAAACTAAGTATTTCATCTTAATATCACTTTAACACGTTACCTAAATTACATTTTATATTTTACTTTTATTTTTTATTAATAAAAAAATTCAAAACTATTCTCTCTCTTTTCCACTAGGTTTTTATTTTTTTTTTTGGCCCACGAAAATTGGAATTGCTATCTGCTTTTTGATTTTGATTTACAATTTTCACTATGTTAAGTTGCCCATTTACACAAAAGAATTTACCCTTTTGAAGAAAGCTTGCATGGATAACAACGAAATGTTGTTCGTTAGAAACTATTGAGAAAATTATGTGGGCTCCGACTGTAACAAAGCATCAGTGACCTTCAGCCTTGTTAGAATAGCATGACATTTCATTATAACAGTTGTGTCCATTAGAATGCATGTATGTATGGATTTTTATTACTTTCTGTTCCGTTAGAAACCAATACTCATAGGGATTAATTATATAACCAGTGACGTTAGAAACGCCTTGTTCGTTATGAGGGATTTCACTTTCTGTTAGAGCGTGCAAAAACTTAAATACATTTTTTACATGTATCGCAACATGGCAGCCCATCATTTTTAACTAGCCTTGTTAGAAAGTGATCATGCCACTCACTCATATTGGAAAATTGGTGGCTTTTTATTCATTTCATATTTTAACAAAAGCAAAAGACAAATTTACATTTAATGCTCCGCCAAGCACCTCACGTTTGGTCTTACAGCTATTTCTTGAGAAATATAGAAAATTGATATATATGTCAGTGCATGGGACACCTAGCCTATTACACACGGCCTCCGTACAAATTCCTAGAAGCAAAGTTGAAAACGTTTTGACCGTGAATGCAAATTAAATGCTTGTGACAAGCTCATTTTTTAGCATCCCACCAAGACAGTTTTGCGAAATTCGTGCTCGTACTTGCACCTTTCGCGACAAAAAGGATTCTTTATCAAATCTTTCATTTTTTTTTTTTTGCAAAATTATTTTATTTAATTTTGCTAACATGCTGTGCTGCCTCCCTTTTCTATTGTGGAGCCCAAGCTCAACACCTTTTTGTGTTTATTTCACAAATAAACATTTCTCCACAAATTAAATTTTCATGGGAAATGTGCTGAGTATACATACATGCAGAACTGCTCAGATTTTTTAAAATTGCATACATAGATTTTATATGCAGATTACTCTGTAGCAGCTCTTTCGCTGCAAAGACTAGCCCTGTGCAGCTCCCCCGCTATGAGCCCTAGCTCTGTAGCAGCTCCTTCACTGCAAAGACGAGCCCAGTGCAGCTCCCCTGCTGCGACCCCTAGCTTTGTAGCAGCTTCTCCTTTGCTGCGGATATCAACTCCGTGCAGCTCCCCCGCTGTGGGCCCTAGCTCTGTAGTAGCTCTATCGCTGCGAAGACCAGTTTCGCACCAGCTTCACCGCAGGGGGGATTCGCCCAACCTTAAATTGGCAAAGAGCTCCGTCACATATAGGAAAAGCCCAAGCATGTCAAGAGCTATCAAGACCAGCGGGGGTAGCTACTTCGCTAAACCAAACGTTTTGGCCTTCACCAGCTTTCATCTGTCAAGCGCCAAAACGGGGGGCAAGGGGGATAACCTAACCAGACTCGCCGAGATGCTTTGGAGTATTATTAATCTAAGTAAACTGAAACATCTAGATTCTTATAAGTTCCATTATTCATTGTTTTTCTGCTATTTATCTTGCCTTGGACGAAATCGCTTGCTAATCTCCATACCAGTACACAAAATAAATAGCAGGCAACCTGGAAAATAGGTCCCCCACTGTGGACACGAGCTCTGCAGCGGTTCCAACAGCTCCGTGCAGCTCCCTCGCTGCGAACACTAGCTCTGTAGCAGCTCCATCACTGCGGATATCAGCTCTGTGCAGCTCCATCGCTGCGGACACCAGTTTTAAATAGCTCCATCAGCTCCGCCGAATAGCTAAATCAGCTCAACACAGCTCACGAGGGGCAACTATTAAGCCTTCCATTGGCATCTATTTTGTTCCCTAACAGCTACTCTCGACAAGTTGCAACCATTAAGCCGAATCAGGCTACTCTTTTGCTAACTTAAGAGCCCAACCTAATTGCCAGGTTCACGGCAAAGCTCACATGGGGCAACTATTAAGCTTTCTTCAGGCATCTATTTTGTTCCCTAAGCAGCTACTCCCGACAGGTAGCAACTATTAAGCCCCATCAGGCAATCTATTTTGCTATCTCGGAGATCTACCTAATTGCCAGGTTCACGACAAAGCTCACGGGGGACAACTATTAAGTTTTCTTCAGACATCTATTTTGTCCCATAGCAGCTACTCTCGAATAGTAGCAACTATTAAGCCCCATCAGACATCTATTTTGCTAACTTAGAGCTCAACATAATCGCCTGGTTCATGGAAAAACTGACTGGGGGCAACTACTACCCCTCCATACGGCACTTTTGATGCTCCATCAGGCACGCACAATGTCTAGCAGAAGGCATACACAAAGCTCACTAGACGCAATTGTAAAACCTGACAGACAACATTTATTTTATTACTTGGACGCAAATCATAAATGCTCAGCAGGAAGCACCTATATCCTCTAAAGTATATAGGTAAGACATTCGTTTTTCATCAACTACGAACGAATTGAAACCAGTTCCTTTGCGCCTAGTGAGAGCTTTGCCGAACAGCTATGTCTCAGCTCAAATCATTTCCACCACACTTGGCGACAACTCTACAACACCAAACATTTTGGCCCTCACCAGCTTTCATCTGTCAAGTGCCAGCTTTCATTTGTCAAGTGCCAAAACAGGGGGCAAGGGGATAGCCCAACCAGACTCGACAAAATGGTTCGGGCACACAAAATAAATAACGGATATCAGCTCTGTAACAGCTCCACCGCAATGGAAATCAGCTTCGAAACAGCTCCGCCAAAAAGCTAAATCAACTCAATACAGCTCTACCGAATCTGGCAACTATTCAGCCTTACATCAGGCATTTATTTTGTTACCCGAAAGCTACCATCATATATGGCATCGCTCGCTACTATCAGATATGGCATCGTTTGTTACCATCGTATATGGCATCTCTCGCTACCATCGGATACACTATCGCTCGCTACCAACATATATGGCATCGCTCGCTACTATCAGATATGGCATCGTTCGCTACCATCGTATATGTCATCTCTCGTTACCATCGAATACACCATCGCTCGCTACCATCATATATAGCATCGCTCACTGGGGGCAATTATTCAGCCTTGCATCAAACATCTATTCTGCTATCTGAAAGCCACTATCATGCCTAGCAAAAGGCATCTGCATAACCTAACTGGGGGCATCTTTATTCTCTAAAGCGCGTATGTAAGACATCTATTTTTCAGGTGCACCTTTTCAATAGTTACGAGCAGGTTGCAATGCCCGGCTGTGGCCATCTATTCTGCTAAGTAAGGAATCATTATATTGCCTGTCTGGGGGCATCTCTAATCTCTAAAAGCACATAGCTTTGTCACGCCTAGTGAGAGCTCCGTCGAACAGCTCACCTATGTCTTAATTAAGCTATGTCTAAGCTCGCCTGTATCATAATTTAGCTATGTATCAACTTGCTTGTATCTTAATTCAGTTATGTCTCAACTCTCCTTTATCTTAATTCAGCTATGTCTCAGCTCGCCTATATCTTGATTCAGTTATATATCAGCTCAGCTATATCGTCATTCAGATCAGTCACACCTGGCGGTAACTCCATCACTTTTGGCATTAGTTCAATCTTATCTAAATGCACCTCTGACGCACTTGGAAACGACTCAGAGTTCTCCATATATTTTTCCCTCTCCAAGCTCGTAGTTCTTGAAAAGGAAAAAATGAGGGCAATGTGGAGGCTGATTGCTCTGCAATCAATGCACGTTTTAAGTCTTTTCGACTTATTATTACCAGATTTTACTTGAACTTTGATATTTAATAGTTATAAACCATGAACTTATTGTTTTTCCTCGTGTTGTGTAGGAAGTCTTCATAAAAGCAGTAATTTAAGCACTTTTGAGGAAGTTTTTCTGCAAATGGTCCCGGATGAAGCTACAAGTGGAGTCAAACGGACGGAAAAACACTCAAAAAGATGCAAGGAAGTACCTGGGCACCTTCTGGAATCACAAACGAAGCAAACTGGGCAAATTAAAGTTGATCGATAGCTGGGCTATCGATGGCCTATCGATAGGGCTTGTCTATCGATAGCCAGATAGCCAGCCTATCGATAGACAGTATGCTGGTTTTCAAATTTTGCATCCCTATCGATAGGGCATCCCTTGCCTATTGATAGGGGGTCCTCGGGAGTCGTGCCTGCGAATTTTTACTGCCTTTTTGAGTTATTTATGGAGAGTTTTTATTTAGTAGGTTTGTGGGGATGTATTTAAGCTTTCTTTTGGGAGTTGTTGGGTATCAATTAATCAACCTAGCCTCTCTAGCACTTCATCTCTATCTCTCATAACTCCACCATCTCTCATATACCATTCAACTTGGATTTTGGCTACGCATGGAAGGAACGAAGACCTCCGGCGATTCAGCCCCGACCATGAGCGGCTAAACTCTTCTCCTTGGGTGTAGATGAAGCTTGGTTAGTGGTTTGATTATGTTTTGATTAAGGTTTCAGGTTTTGTAATGAGTTTATGATAATTGTACAACTTTGAGAGATTGCCGTTTTATGCAATCCGTTCATTAATAAATCTTTTATCTTTCAGTATGAATGTTTTCTGTGATTATATTCATATTGGTTGTGCAATAGT
>JAESVK010064029.1:97099-116955 GCA_017140935.1 Hamamelis virginiana
TGCATGAACATATGGTAGAAATAATTGGTAAAAATGGGGTGTCCACAGATAGGTATTTTGAAAAACCAACTATTGGATTAGATAATCTTATTTATGTATGTCATGTCTGCCAAAAATCATACTAATCCAACAATCGGTTCTTCAAATACAATTCGTTAAATGCCCTAACAGTATTTACAGCTGGATGTAGAAGAATGAAATCCACTCTGTCCCACATCGCCTAAATGAAAGGCTTGCTATAGCTTCATATACCTATATTGGGCCCTCCACCTATAAGCTTAGAAAATGACCGTTGGATCACTGTGATTTTGGCAAATATGACATATAAGAAGATTATCTAATCTAATGGTCGGTTTTTCAAAATACTTATCCTAGTGGTGAGTTGTCTCTAAATTAAATTTAAGAACCTATCCTTAAATGATAATTTCTGCGCATAGAAATGACTTCTAGCTTTTATAAAAAAGATAATAGAAAAGGACTATATAAGTTAAAGACTATGGTTAATAGGCTAATTAAGCTTGAATTGATAAGTTAATGAATCCAAAAATAAGATACAAACTTGATTAATTTATCTTATGAAAAAATTCAAATAAATCTTTTATCAAGCCAATCATAATTTAAGCTCAAATAATTTGATTATTTAAAGTATATATTAATAAAATTACTGAGTCGAGTCGTGCCCTATTCTTTTTAATTTTTGCCATACTATGAGCATTTAAAACTTACTCCCTCCAATGTTTGGATCAAGACTAATCCCCTTATGGTGCATACTCCACCTACAAATTCATGTATTCAATTATAATATAAATATTATAATTGAATACATGAATTTGTAGGTGGAGTATTTTATATTATAATTGAATACATGAATTTGTAGGTGGAGTATGCACCGTAAGGGGATTAGTGTTAAAAAAAATGAGCCTCCAAATTTATAACATCTAAAAAAAAGAACAACTACATGCACTTGAGTTAAGTAGGTAATGGAGAATTGTTCCAAGGGTAACAAGTCTTAGGTATTGAATTAAATAGCTTTAGGAAAATTAGAATTGAATTTTGGATCTTATGCAAAAGTTTATGGAGAGTACGTAATTCCGTCATTTATGCTCCGTTTGGTAGGAGGGATGGAAAAATTGAAGGAAGGAAAATAGGAGGGATGGACTTTCCTTCCTCAGGGGAGGGAAACTCTTTTTCCTTCCTGTGTGTTTGGTATGATGGATGGAAAAGTGGTTTCCTTCCTTCCATGTGTTTGGTAAACAATGGGGAGGGAAATAATGTATTGTATTGAATTACAATTTTATCCTCTCATATTCAAATATATTTTAAATGCTTTTAATAATTTATAAAATTATTAAAAATGATTTGGAAGCCTTCACGTGTGTGCGCGCACATGTGTGTGTGTATATATATATATAAAATAGTGGGCGTGGGCATATATGTATAGGTGCTTGCTTGGAGAAGAAAGGGGGGCAATTGTGGGTTTTCAAAATGTTAAACGGGCAAAAAAGACATTTTACCCCATAAAATGAGCTTCCCTCCACTTTTCCGCCCAACTTTGGGCGGATAGAAAAAGGGCTCTTTTCCCTTCCCTTTTCCTCCCCCTTTTCCCTCCCCTCCTCCCCCCCTCTCATACCAAACAAGCCTCCCTCCCCTTTTCTCTCCCCTTTTCCCTCATCCCCCTTCCCTCCTCCCACTCTTCCCTCATACCAAACAGGCTGTTAAGGTTCTTTCATAGGAGAGCGTACGAATGGGATTAAGTTTGACCTTTCTGCATAAGCTAGAAGCAGAATTCATTTAATGACCTTGGCCTGACTGAAGTGGATATTAATGTCATTTTGACTGAGAAAATTAAACGAATAAAAAAAGGTTAAAAAAGAAAGAGAAAAAGGCATTGATAGCATATAATTATCTCCCTTAGTTGGAAGAATGAAAGCAAAGCATGTTTAAACCTAGTTAAGGATTTCTGTATAATCTTTGTGTCGAAGCCGTTTTGGCAAGCTGTATTTAACCACTTATTGTAACACCCCACATAAAACCCAATAATAATATCCACAAAAGCCAAAATCCAAAGAAATATATACAAAAGTCAACAATTCAAAGAAATGTTTTTATATACAACAATGCTATACAACCAGACGCTTTCACCTGAAATTAAAAACCACCCTGATGTGTCCTGCTTTGAGTGGTGTGTGAAAAAAATAGAATCGATTTGAGAGAAGGAAACTCACTACTCAAAACATGACACATTAGGGTGGTTTTTAATTTCGGGTAAAAGTGTCTAGTGCTATAGCATTTTTCTTTTAAATAACAATTCAAAAAAATTATATCTACTAATGAATAGTTTAAAATTAAATCCTCTTTGGTCTTTCTATCTTGCTTCATTCTCTAAATGTTTGTACATGTATAAAGAATCTTCCTCAAAATCCTGCACATTAGATGATAGATTAGCAAGAATGCAACAATAGATAGACAAATATGAATAATAGCTAGGCATAGCAAGATATATAATGATTCATTTCTTTTTAAAAATAAAATGTGCACTCAAATGTGTTATCAAAGATAATGTATCACAATATGAATAATAAGCTTGTTTTGAACACCTTCAAAAAATGCCATAACAAAACAAGAATAGAGCATATATAGGTTTGATATTAAAAAAGGAAAAAAATAATAATTAAAAAAAAATGAAATTTTTCCATGAAAATCTAAATGAGTGATATTATCATAAGTTTGATTAAGACAAAACTGATAAGCATATGTTCAATCCATTGCTTTTAATACCTTGGGGTTCCGCTTTTTAAAGGCAAGCCTAAGAAGTGTCATCTTCAATTCATTACTGATAAAATCAAATCAAAATTTCTAAATTGGCCAGGTAAGTTTCTTTCAATTGCTGGGAGGGTTCAGTTGGTGTAATTGGTTGTCACCCCGATGTTGCTTCATTTTATGTCAGTTTATAAATGGCCAGTTGCTTTGCTTCAAAAAGTTAGTAGTTGGATGCGTAATTTTATTTGGTCAGGTTCTCCTGATACAACTAAATTGGTTTCTATGGCTTGGAAAAATATTTGTATTCCTACTGCAGAGGGCGGATTTCGTTTAAGGGATTTATTGGCCTTAAATAAGGCAGCTTTACTCAAGCTTGGTTGGCAAATTCTAGTTGATTGGACCACAATCATACCTTAATTTATGGTATTACTATGCTTCCTTATGTATTTAGTTGCTTAATAAAAGCGTTTTATTTAATTCTTTAAATGCTGCTAATTCTCTCTTTTGTAGGAAATTTGTACAGAATTGTACAAAATAGAGCTGTCACTCATGAAGAATTGCCTAGACACCAAAGATAAAAGTTTCACGTTAAGCGATGATATGTGATGAAGTTCGGGAGGCAGCAGAAGGAATTTTGCAATCAACAAGGCAGGGACAGAATCTCTATCGATAGCCAAGATTCGCTATCGATAGAACTTCTATCGATAGCCAAACTTCGCTATCGATAGAGATGAGTCGGCTGAGGGCATTCCAAGATATTCTTTTGAGATGCCAAGGGCATTTTGGTCATTTGTAAAATTAGCCTATATGTACATGTATATGTGTGACTTTAAGAGGGTTCAATAATTTGTGATTGAATCATTTCTCTTCCATTTTAATAGACTTACTTTTATAGTTCAATTCTGCTTTATGTTCTGTCATTTAATTTCTGCGTTTTAATTTCTGCATTTTTCCTTTTATGCATGGCTCAATGTGAACCATCACCTTTTTTGGCTCGCTTGGGTCCACGACATTACCGAGCGATGATTAGGGATTTTTAGAAACAAAGGAAGAAGTCGCCACCATATTTTTAAGGAATAAGGAAACCATAAAAATATTTTATTTTAAATAAAACAAAACAAACTCCATTTCAAAGAAAAGACAGTCTTCGAACCAGAGATGGATCCGGAGGCTAGGTTACGAAGTGGGAAGGTTCCAAGTTTTCACTTGTAGGCACTCACCTCGCCCTAATTAAAGGACTTCTAATTTATTTGGGCTATTTAAAATCTTAATGCAGATAATCCTAAAGAATATAATCAACCAACAAAATAGTGATATAAATCCAATAATTTATATTTGTAATAATAAGAAAAATAATATACAAACAAACCCTAAAAACCTAGAAAACCCTACGAGTATCCTAGGGCGGACTTGAGCCTTATTAGCGCCTACGTAACTTACTAGTGTTACCTAGCAAGTATCAAAGTCCACGTAGTTCGACTACCCTAGGACTCTCCTATTGTAATCAACCACATCATCAAAAGTATTTCAACTTAATTTAAGACTCTAGCTTCGAGAGTTTTTATCCGTTTGAAATTACTTATTTGAAATCATTTCAAATTAAAAGACTTTCTCAAAATCCAAATATTCTAAATAATTCTTATCTTTAGAATTCAATTCCAATTGAAAATCTTTTTCAAAGATATTTCAAGAAAACAAATTGTATTGGGAGAAATCTTATCACAAGATAAAAATCTTAAAAAAACATTTCAAATTCTTTTGAAAAATCATTTAATAATCAAATCTTTCATAAAAATCATACTCATTCCATAAAAATCACATTAAAATCTTTTTTTTTTTTTAAATCCCTCGAAGATAGACTCTTAAATCAACAAAAATACTTAATTTAGATATACAACAAAGGACAGTCCTAGGGAAGGTCAAGTGACCTTCCTAAACCTAGGGTCTCTAACTAACCCTAAAGTTAGTCTAAAATCCTAATGCAAATGCATGCTGGAAATTAATTCTAATCATGCATGAAAATGATCCTAAATGCATACTAATTAAATGTGAACCTAAGCATATTTCTAAGTTGGATTTGGCCCTAAAATAATTTTTAGAAGTGATTTAAGGACATAAAAAAACCCGGACAAATTTGAACATGAACCTTAAACCACTCTAAAAACCTTAAAAAAAAAGAAACAAAAATTGTGACAATGACCTAGCATGCATCCTACATGAATATATTACAAAATAAACCACAAAAATCATGCAAAATATGGCTTGAAAATGATAATTAAGCCATTTTAAAGTATGTATTCAAATCTGGACAGATTTGAATGCACACTTTAAATAGCCTAAAAATCATTCTTAATCCATGGAAATGACAAATAAACATCCTAGCATACAATCTAACATGCTCGACTAAATTACCATGCAAAAACATATCAAAAACTAACAAAAAACATGCTTTAAGCGATTATTTTAAACACAAGGGGAGGATCTTACCTTTGCACGCTCCCTCGTACACATTTTTTATATCCAAATCATCAAATTCATGGCAAGTATTTAAATAATCATAAAAACATGAAAAATAAAGACTCAAGACTCATCACATGTCAAAATAACATATTAACATGTTCATATAATCATTAATATCATCAATCGAACACCAAAAGATTTCAACGATTATATAAACATATTAATACCTACCCTAAACATGCTTACACATAAAATAATAATAAAAGACTCATCCTAGACATGTTAATCACATAAAATCATACCAAAAGACGTCCTAAACATGATTACTAGCATAAAAACTAATCCTAAACTCACATAAAATCATAATAAAAAACATCCTACCTACTCACATAAAATCATAATTAAAAAAAAAAAACACCCTAATCAAACCTACTTGCATAAAATCATAATAAGACTAACCCTAAACACATCTAATCACATAAAATCATATTAAAACTCTAATATGTTACAAAACATGTATACATACTGCTATCCTATACTAAGAATGAACTACATACCCTATTCTAGCAGACAAATACATTAAACAAATGACAACATAATCAAACTCAAACTAATATCCTATCATGCATAAATAAGTAAGAAAAAGCTATTCAATCAATATGATGAACACATGAAGGTAGAAGTTTGTTCATCTCATGAGGGGATGAACTAAAACCTCTACCATAAAACAAGAGAGAAAGGTTACGTCAGAATATATAAAATAATCAAAGGTAGAACACTTACCTCTCTTTCTACTCCTTGGCCAATCTCCTTCAAGCTTCAAGCCTTGAATCCTTCTTCTTTCCCTCCTCTCCACTTTGGTTCTCTCCCTCAAAATGATGAGCCAAAAACGAAAATCCAAAGTCTAGCCTTGTGAACCTCCTGTGAACCTCTCCCCTCTAACTCTATCAAAGCATACTTATAGAGTTAGGGTTTAAAACCATAAATGGTTGGGATTAATCCATCCAAAAATCATCTTAGGGCTTAGAATGAGTCATCCTAGGGTTTGTAAGTTGAAACCCTTCAAATTATATCCAAAAAAATCAAATAAAGTCGGCCAAAACAAGTGGGAAAGTCTTAAACTTTCCAAAATGAAAAAATATGCTCGAGCATCCTGGTGGCCATCCTAGCCTGGACGACTAGCCGTCTTGGGCTGGACGGTTGGCCGTCCTAGCTAGGACGGTCACCGTAGTGACTTTCCCCAATTTTGCCCTATTTCGAGGGATTTTGGTATTTTGGCCATATCTTGGTCAATTTTCATCCAAATTCGATGGTCCAGGTATCAAAACGACCGTGTTTTGATCCTCCACATATTTAGAAGGGTTTTGGGTCAAAAATACTTGACCATAGTCAAGGGTTTTGATAAAAAGCTAGCCAATCGACCCGATTGTGTCAAAATTGGTCATATGACTATTCATTGTTTCATAAAATTGATCAATTAGGCTTGAACCACTTCTAAAAACATGGTTTTATTATGAAATTGGTACTTGAAAACATATTTTGAAAATCTTTGATTTTGGTGAAAACGACCAATTCCCGGTCAATTTGAATAAAACCCTAGTTTGACTTATTCTCGCCCGTAGGATCGATTTTGGGTGAATCTGTTCCAACCATTCAAAGGTTCAATTGATACTTCAAATACACTCCCTACATCCACATAAACCTCATGAAACAATCTATTTCGAATTCGGAGATCATTTGGAAATTATACGAGAAAAATGACGAAAACGCCCCTCAAGTCGCAAAAACCCTAATTACCTATCGAGCTCTTATCAGAATGTCATGAAAATTTACAAGGATGTTTTAAAACATCTTAAAAGTCAAATGCAATACAAATGGATTGATTCTAATCCAAATGTACACATGAAATAATGAATTGTCCATCTTCCTAAAAAAGGGCAATTTAGGTAGTTTGGTCTTTACAAGCCCAATTCTCCACCAAATGATCAACTCTTCAAGTTAATCATTTGCATAAACATATGACAAAACAATTGGTAAAAATGAGGTGTCAACAGAAGCCCCTTGTTGGTGTTTCATGGCTTCGCCATGTAATACCAATTAAACAAAATGACATCCCATTTTTGCCACAACAAAAGAGGGATAATCAAACCAACTTCTCACAAACATTGGCATTATTATCATTCTTGGGAATCTACTTCCCAATTAAACTCGAAGTTGAAATAATTCTTGGAAGTCACACTTCTAATTATCTTGGAGTCAACGACTCTTCTTGGAAAACTCATTTTCCAGTTATCTTAGGGGACCGTAGTCCTTCTTGGAAGTCACACTTCCAATTATCTTGAGTCAACGACTCTTCTTGGAAAACTCATTTTCCAATTATCTTAGGGGACCGTAGTCCTTCTTGGAAGCCACACTTCCAATTATCTCGGAGTCAATAACTCTTCTTGGAAAAATCATTTTCCAATTATCTTAGGGGACAGTAGTCTTTCTTGGAAGTTACACTTCCAATTATCTTGGAGTCAACGACTCTTCTTGGAAAACTCATTTTTCAATTATCTTAAGGGACCGTGGTCCTTCTTGGAAGTTACACTTCCAATTATCTTGGAGTCGACGACTCTTATTGGAAAACTCATTTTCCAATTATCGTAAGGGACCGTAGTCCTTCTTGGAAGTTACACTTCCAATTATCTTGGAGTCGACGACTCTTCTTGGAAAACTCATTTTCCAATTATCTTCAAGTTTGCCAATACTCTTTAGATAACTTCATGTTATCACCAACATATACATTCCACAATATCACCGATATCATTTAACATCATTCTTATATACATTTCATGTATATTTTCCATCATCTCACGCACTTCACAAAATAAATAATCATTTTATGTGATACTTCTCTCACAGAAAACAATTCCAAATTATTACTCATCTAGTACATCTCCCATATGAATATCTTCAAATCATTATTTTATATGGTACATCTCCCATATATAAAGAATGTTTTCAAACAAATCATCATTCAAAATCATCATTAGAAATGATTTTTATGCAAAACATGAACCAATTTTTAAGAAAATTCGAACCAAAAACCAAAAATGGGGGAAAATCAAAAGGGGAGCACTGGTGGCCGTCCTAGCCTGGACGGTTAGCCATCCAAGCCTGGACTGTTGGCCGTCCTGGCTAGGACGGTCACCAAGTGTGACCCGAATTTTTTGTTTAAAAACACCCCTCATGCTCATTTATGCCCTTTCATGCTCATTCTAAGCAACTTTCCAACTTGGTTTTGCTCCAAAACCCTAACTTTTGATCCTCAATCCATACATACTCAACCAAATCTTTGGTTTGCACCTTTGTCAACACAAAATCGTCTTAATCTTCTCGAGTTCTTCAACTTACTTCCATTTGGTGTGAACCTTTCCACTTCTCACATACTTGATTCTCTTTAAAAAAATGGATAGAAATCAATCTCCTCCACCTTATTCAAAATACCCATACTTGGAAGTCAAAGCTAGATATAAAGCACCATCATATGGAGACTCTCATCCACCATCTCTACTCTTGGAGCCTCGAACACATCTTTCGTATATTCACTCTAAGGAAAATGTAAGTTAAATCTCATCAATAACTTTTGATTCATATGTGATTGATTAAATTGAAATGCTTGTTTGCATGTTGTGATTATTACTCTCATATCATAATAACCTTTGGGAAAAACATGGAAACCCCATTTCATAGCTTCACAAGCTTATCAATGGTGCACACCAAGTGTTCGATGAAATGCATCAATGAAGTAAACTTTGATTTTTCAAATCAAACATATCCTAATCATATTTCAATCGTTTTTGTAGGATTTTAGAAAATATTTGCCATGATCAAACATCTTTGAAAGTATCATTTTGAAAATATGCACATCACATGTTTGATAAAATGCCCAAGTGACACCATTTTCCATTTTCTCTTTAAAAATGTCATTTCATGACATGTAAAGTATTCCAAAAATTTCCTATGACACTCAATTTGATTAAAACTCCATCAATTTTGAAATTGAAACGCTTTTGATTTTGGTGACACCAAACATGCTCTTGATAATAAATTGTATCATTTCATATTCACACATCTTTTGCAGAAAACCTTTTAAAAAAAGTATTTGATCATTTTAACTCATTCAAAGCATAAATTTTACTTCATCTTATGATATGTAAATCAATAACTATGTTTGCATTACATTTGAATCAAAAGTCATACAAGAATAACAACATTTCCCTTTGATGAAAATATAACACAAATGTGTTTGTGCAACCCAATTTCGAAATCCGCACACGCTATTCCTTGGGCAACCTAATCAAATGGTGGGATTTAATGGAAACTCGCCAACCCCAAGCAAAAGCCATTGTGGAGCAGGCGGGCTTCAAGTTCTTTTTGGATTCCCTTTGGCTTGACAACATGGACATGATAGCTATGCTTGCCCTGTTTAGCACATAATTCGCCCATTTTTACTTGTCTTTTTGTACATTTTACCTGTTCTTCAACCCTAGTTTGGCTTGATTCTGGTGCATTTGATTCTTTCATTGTTTTTGAGCACCTGCAGGTTGCATGGCGCTAATTCCATCTTTTGAAGGTGTTCGATGAATCCCAAAGGTTTTCATCCATGGACCAAGGCTAACTAGCACATTCTCATGCTCATTGTTATGCATATATGGAGCATTCTTTGTCAAGGCCTTCCCCAAGCAAGTCATTCGCCCGATTCCAAGGCATTGAAGGACCAAGCACCTTTGGAGCGGTCTTTCGAGCTCATATGATCATTCGGGGCAAGCAAGCACGAAGCGAGGGAGTTTGGAGGGCTTTACAGGGCAATTTTGGGCATTTCAGCAAGGGGGTACCGGTCCCTCCATGAGGGGTACCGGTCCCCATGTTGCAGTAGTGGTTGGTACCGGTCCCTCCAAGGAGGGGTACCGGTCCCTTTGCTTGGGAAATCCTCCGGGTCAATCGTAAAACACTCCAAATGCAAGGGCACTCTTGTCCTTTGGTCCCCATGTCTGATACCCTTTTGGGGGGGTATTTAATGTTCATTTTCAGCTGATTGAGGACATTCTCTCTTGCTCTTAGTTTGGTTTTCTAGGGTTAGCTTAGTTCTTGAGGTTTTAGCTTAGTTCTTCTTGGTTTCTTGCATTTCTAGCTTAGAGTAGCTTAGTTTGTTGGTTATTATTATTGTTTTTACTTTGTAAACTCTAGTTTAGGTTGTTGTTTCTCTTTTGAATCTCAAGGTTGTAAGCTACACTTATTTTGGGTCATTTATTACAAAGCATTTACTCATTTTCAGCTTTTATGGTTGTGTATGGTTATTTTCTCCTTCATTATGGCTAGCTAAGCATTCAAGGTGAGCTCTATGGTGGATTTCCTCTCCAAACCCTAGGTAAATGGTGTTTTCTCATCTCAAAAGCTTTCAATGTTTATAGAATGTTGTTTATATGCTCTCTAATCCTTAGAAACCTTGTAGTTTCATATTCATGATCATTGTATGACTTGTTATGTTTGGTTATTGAGCACATATGCATATTACATGTTTGTAAAAATGCTTCATCTTTTGAACCCTTGTAATATCATATTCATGACCATTGCATGGCTTGTTATAATTGGTTATTGGGCACATATGCATGCTACATGTTTGTGAAAATGCCAATGAGAGTATTGAACTTCATTTTATCAATTGTTTCACTTTATTTGAGCCTCCATTGTTAAATCTTCCAATCAAGACCATAGAGTAAATGATTCTTGATTGAGTTTATGTTTGAGAAATCATATATCAAAGGTTGGAAGGAATGAACCCATTGGACCCATCTTCTTGACTTAATTAGTTTTCTTTTTCAAGTTATCATCATTTAGCATAAACAAACACTCAACAATCAAAACCCCCATATTTTACACTTTCTTTTACATTCTTTGGTTTGCAACACATAAGGATCATTTAGACCTGTTCCACTCCCTGTGGAGATGACCTAGGGACTCCCTAGAATTTATTGCTTGACGACCGGTGGATTTCTATGCTTGGGAATCTATTGCGCACCTCATTATCAGTTCAAGCAAGCCCTTTCTGAACTTTGGTGGGACACCACCAACACCTTCCACTTCAGGTTTTGGGAAATGACCATGACCCCGCTCGACTTCACTATGATCACTGGACTTCCTATTGGAGGCAAGCCACTTGCCTTTTACGGAGAAGCTCATATCGACAAAGAGTACTTGCTAAACATCTTGGGCGTCAAAGATGTTCTTTTAACCAAAAAGGGAGTTAGGAGCTCTTGGCTCTATAGTCATTTTAGTACCCAAGCTGAGGAAGAGGGAGGGGATCCCGAAGATATTGCCCGAGCTTTCATCTTATATCTGATTTCATGCACTTTCTTTGTGGGTACACAAGACATAGCTCCTCTAGGCTTCTTAGAGAGTTTGCAGGATATGGATAATGTTCACTTGTACGACTGGGGTGGAACGGCATTAGCGACCATGTATCGCTCCATGAGCGACAAATCAAGAGATGCTGTCCAAGACTTCGGCGGCTTGGCTTTCATATAGTAGGTACTGATTTCACCCGGTGTTCTTCTGATAGAATCTCTCTATATCAATTTTCTGACATTTTTCTCTTGCAGGTGTGGGCTTTCATTTACTTTGGTCTTGGTTGTCCTCTCTTAAAAGAAGTGATTAACCATTGGCCATTTCTAGCTCACTTTCATCTTTCCAATAGACGAGAATCCAACTTTCACAGCTATGACTATGCCTCTGCCAATGCCATCCTTGCTAGTTTCACCGCGGAACAGGTAAAACCTCAACAAATTATCTCTCACTCAAATCCTTCAAGTTTAACTCTCACACTTCTCATAATCTTCAGGTGAATTGGGACCCATGGGGCACTTGGAGGACTTCTTTGGCTCCTCCTCACGCACAGAGTGTACTCCCGACACATAGGCGAATTCTGTTTAAGGGACCTTCTGGCAGGTACTGGTACTTGGGCGAGAGAGTTTGTCGTCAAGTCTATGGGAACATTAATGAAGCCAAGGTGCCTCTTCTACCTCCTGTAAACATGCGCCATACAAACAAGATGAAGGGCGAGAGGACCTGCTAGAATCCATGAGATGAGTGGATCTTTCTGCTTTCATTTTCCTTGACGGGAACTATGATGTCTTCTGCAAGCAATTCCTGATGCGTCCCTTAGCGACTGGAGAGCTGCCTGAGAGGGTATTTAAAGTATTTTCCTTTACGTTTGTAAAAGCTTTCATAAAACCTCATACTTATCTCAACAGGGTCGTCGCTCTCGAGGTCAAAGTTCTCGAGCTGCTGCTAGTGGCATGGCGAATGATGATGATCAAGACGCGAATAGACATCCTATCTTGTAACCCGCAGATTGGAACATCGAACTGATAGTAGAAGATAACTTCGTGTCTTCTGCTATTTCTCGCCCTGCGGTTAATGAGGGATACCATATAGACCTTTCCTATGAGCAGGTAATCTTCAACTGAATCAAATAACTGCACATGCATGCCCCACAGATACACTGACAACATTCCTTTCTAACAGGTCCCTCGAGAGTATTGCCAAGATTACATCGATCTCTCTACTTCTTTGAGGCATGACCTCCGTAGGATGAGCTTGAGGACCTCCGCTCTTACTCGTCACCAGGTAGTCTCAAATCACATTCAAAACCCATCTTCTATCCTTTTCACAATCCATGCTAACTGTGAATGTTGTTTCAGGCACTTGACCCACCACGTCATTCTTCAGCTGGAGAGGGATCTAGTCGAAGTGTAAGGAGGAGCTCTCGAAGACGTTGATTGATTCTCATGGGGTTTTATTTGAAAAAACTTTTGTAATTTGCAAACACTTGTGCCAAAACAAATTTTCCTCTCTTTTAGAGTGCATGTATATTGATAAAACCCATTCACTGCTATTAATTCTCTCACTTTTGATCATGATTGAACTAATACCAATGTTTTGAAAATTGTAAATAGCAACAAATAATCAACAAAAGTCAAAATCGGGGCCCCGAACGCACGAAAACTTGAAAAAAATCAAAATCAAGCGAAATTGGCAAAATTGGGCGGCCACATCCTAGTGACCGTCCAAGCCAGAACGGTTGGCCGTCCTCCCTAGGACGGCTAGCCGTCCTACCTAGGACGGTCACCGAGATGACCCGCCCTATTTTTCCTATTATTGGTTATTTTCGATTTTCATTCCTTTTAGGAATCCGATTTCCCTTCAAACTTGACCTAGGCCTATAAATAGGACCTCTTAGCAGCCTCCATAATCATTCTACATTAGTTTTAAGCATCATGGAGGCTCTCCCCCAAGTTTTGAAAAGATTCATGGCAAGAATGATGAAGGAAGACAAGAAAGTTTTTGCTCGCTTCAACTTGAACGCGTGCTTCTCTCTTCAACAAATTAAGATGGAAACAACATTCCTCATTGCCGCAAGTCACTTTTGGGATCCCACAATTCATGTTTTCAACTTCGGCACTGAAGAAATATGCCCGCTATTGGAAGAATTCTGCGCGATTACATCAATTCCTCTCAAAGGACTTTTTATCTTTCCACAAATTCGGTGCAAATACACATCAACGCTTGCTTCTCTTCTCGAGATCACTGAAGGGGATACTTCTACATTCATTGAAGGTACTGACCTCAATCTTCTAAAACTGGCTACTTCTTTTCTTCACCCTGGCTTGAATCAATTTGCCACTTCACGGCCTGTTCAACATGCTTTAGTTCTTTGCCTTCTAGGCCAATTCTTTTTCTGTACAGGCTCTTTCCTAGTTCCATTAGAACTATGCGAACTAGTTTTACCGCTTTCTGCATCTCAAAACATGATTCCCATGGTTCTCGCCGAAACTCTGAATGGCTTAGACAAACTCCACGCCAATTCTGAAGCTCCTTTTGAAGGTAGCCCCATTCTACTGCAGATGTGGCTAATTGAGAGGCTTAAATTCATTGCTCCTTCCACTGGTACCTCTTACCATGCTTCTTATCATTGTCGTGCTATTACCCTTCCTCGAGAGCGCAACTTACTAGAATGGTTGACTTTTCTTTCTACCCTCTCTTGGGATGACATCGAGTGGTATGTACACGACTGGAGCTGTTCTGGCCATTATCTGCTACGTTCTCCAGGTTACTCTGCAGAGATCTTGGTAGGACTGAAGCGCACTTCTTTTTATTGGGCAACCCGACTACTTCGCCAAATGGGAACCAAACAGACGATTCCATCTCTTCCAGAGCATACTTATGCTTCCAAGGCAATTTCTCCATCTGTGGTGAAGGTTTTGATGTCAAGGTGGCCATATGTATTACACACAACTCACATTGATTTCTCTCATGGGCTTTTCGAATTGGATGAGGCGTATAGATAGTGGCTATATCAAACTGTGGGTGTTCAGAGACGAGAAACGAAGGCTAGGATTTCGGGACTTATCGAAAGTCCCTCATATAATGATCAAGGAGACACTTCGTCACTTCCACCTAACATTTTGCAAGTAGTACTTTACAAGAGAGGAAGAGATGATGACTTTGAAGAAACTTCAAGGAAAGAACAAAGGACTTGACGGAATTTTGAAACATATTTCCCATGCTTTTCGCACATTTATTTTTCTAGAACAAAATTAGGATCATATGGCATGTAATAAACCTTTGAAAGGTTTCTCTTCATTTCATGAATAAAAGAATTTTATCTTTTTAGTTTTGAATAAATGATTGCAAATAATTACAATTGAAATCAAACACTAAGTTGTTTTGCCTTAAGAAATTTGACCGCACCCAAGGTAACTTTATGGGCTGCCTACATATCTCCATCCTTTGAATATTTCTTTTCTTCATAAAACTTGGACTTATTTTGAATGCTTGGAGAATCAAGTCCTTGTAGTTCATGGGATCAATTGAAAAGCTTTTTTTTTTTATGCTCTAATTTTTGCCTAAGCAACCTTTGCAGGTTTTCCACCTAGCGAGCTTTCCCTTCTTTTTTGCCTAGGCAGCCTTTTTAGGTTAGGTGTTTGGCAAGAAAGTGAAGCACAGAGGTTTGAAGAAAGGGGATTTAGTACTAAAGGAGATCCGAGCGCCAATTCATGATCCGCGAGGAAAGTTCAAACCCACATGGTAGGTCATTATATTATCAGAAAAATACTGTCAGGCGGATCCGTGAAGATTGCAGACATTGACGCGAATGAATTCTCTCAACTTACCAATTTAGATCAATTGAAGAAGTACCACATATAAAATAATAATAATAATAATAATAATATATATATATAAAAAGAGCCTGCTAGGTAGAAAACCCGAAAGGGCTGCTTAGGCAAAAGTTAGGGCATTCCAAAAAAAAAAAAAAGTGGACATCTTCAACTTGATTCATGAACTATGAAGACCTGATTCCCCAAATATCACAATAAGTTAGAGAAAAGTAGCAAGAGAATGCATCAAGGATGGGGATACGTAGGCAGCCTATAAAGTTACCTTGGGTGCGGTCTATTTCTTGTAAAAATAACCAATAGTTGATTCAATTGTAATTGTCAAGTGGAGTTTATCGGGATTTTAATAAAATTGATATTTATTCATCCATAAAGGGTAAGAAACCTTTTGAAAGATTTATTACATGCCATATATGTCCATATTTCCTACTTTCTTCAAATTTTACTTAGAAAAAAGAAAAAAAAATAAAAGAAAATTCCTAGTCTATTCTAAGTCCTCCTCACTTTGCGGGCTTGGGCTTCATTCTCATTTCCGACGCATCTGGTGGAAGTGATGAACCTGCTGACTGAGCTGTAACTCAGGAATCATAAACGAGACTCCGAATCTTGTCCCTTGTAGCCTGTACTTTTGAGCCCAAGTCTTGTTTAAGCCAAGCCCGATACCCTTCACCAAGTCTAAAAGGCCCATTGTGATCTCTTACCTGACTCAAACATAAGCCTGAAGCCCATTTCTTCACAGCCCAAGATACCAAGGAAGGAGTAGCCACCTCTATCCCATGAACATACCTTTTGATAAGGAGGTTTGTTTGAGCACGACCCATTTGGAGAAGCACGCAAGAAGCCTAGTAGAATGATGTATGCTTTAAGCCCATGAGCTTCACCTGATAGCATCCCAAGGTGTATAGCACATACTCGTCGCTACAGTCCCATATAGCCACATGCCACTGAATATCTCTCCAAGTCAGAGAAGAGAAGAAGATGATCATGTCCTGAATCGAGCGATGCTCAAGAGACAAAAGCTTTCGCGAACAATAGTTGTGGGACAAGTGTTTGGGCCCATCGAGAGGAGTGATCAGTTTGAGTCTCTCAACCAACCACATCTGAAGGAGAATGGGGCTACCCCTAATATAAGAAGCAGAGTTGGAGTAAAAGTGGTCAAGCCCGTTTAGAGTCTCAGCTAGCACTAGGGGAATGATGTTATGAGACTTCAACAATGGCAGAATGAGTTCACATGTTTCAATAGGTATGAAAGTGGTTCCGTTCGAAATAAGGAAACAGCCCACCATGCATAAGGCGAGTGCGTACTGGGTAGGCCTATGAAGAGCTAGTGATTTTCCCACTTCCCTCAAGAAAAATGAAGCTAGTTTGAGAAGATCAATAGAGTTGCCAAGGATATATGAAGAAGCTTCTTTAGGCGAAAGTTCAAAAAGAGAAGAAAAGGTTTGAAAGTAACCTCGACGAATGGTAGGAAAGATGAAAGGACCACTAGCAGAGATATTCGTTAAGGCACAAAACTCTTCAAATAAAGGACATACCTCTTCACAGTTGAAGCGAAATACATGAAGATCAGAGTCCCAGAAGTGGATCACAGAATTGAGAAGTTTGTCTTCAAGTTTCACATGACAGAGAAAGAACCATGAAGTCAAGCCAAATCGCGCAAACACCTTCTTATCTTCCACTCGCCTTCTCGCTACAAATAGGATGATGATCGACTTGAGAGTTTCCATTGTGTCTAGTGTGATGAAAGTGAGCATAGAGGTCTGTTTTTATTGCTTTTTGGCAAAAGAAATCAAGTTAAAGGCGAAGTAGGACACTCAAAAAGTCAAAAATCGTCAAAATAGTCGAAAATTAGAAACTAGGGTCGATGACCATCCCACTAGGGACGGCCAACCATCCATGGAGGGATGGTCATCCATCCCTGATTCCCAATTTTGCCTCATTTTGACTTTTTCGAGACTTTTTGACGCCCGGTTTGACTTTTCGCTTAATTTTCGTCAGTTTTGACCTATTTTCGGGTTAAAAGTGAACCAAAACAGCAATTGAAACATATTTATATTCTCATTAGGGCATAATTTCATACTAATCAGGGTTTTTAGTGCATACATAGAGAAAGAGTTACATAGAAAATCCTAAGCAAGCCTCCTATAGGCCTAATGGTACAAAATCATCTCCACCTGGATAATTTCCTCGTTCCCCGTGAACCCGATGCCTCATGATCCCTTCGTGATCCATAGTGCTCCTGTGAAGACTGTACTGAAGCCTGCAAACCCAAAATTTGGGTGAGATTGGTAAAAAATGAAATTGTTGGTGATTGAAAGAGTGAAGTGAGAGTTACCTGTGCAGCTATGTTCGCGTTATCCGCATCAAGATTCATCTTTTGAAGTTCTCTAGTCAATGATGCACTATACGCCAACCACTCCTTAGTATACGATGTAGGCACCTGAAAGGACAGAAGACTCAAATATTAGGAAAGAAAGAGCTATTTATGACAAACGGTGAAAGTATGATGATTACTGAAGTATAAGAATGATCGAGATGAAGGCATTTATTGTAAGGCACGTGAGTGATTGGTCTCTGAACAAAGTTGTCATCTTCAATAACTTGTACCTGCCAAGGAACAGGTGGCAAAGAAGGAGCAAAAGATGAAGACTCGCCCTCATTAGGAGCCGCAGCAGCTGCAGAATGGGAAGCATGCCCTCGGGCTCGACGACCCTTTCAAAGAAAGAGATATGAGGAATAATGGGTGAGAAAAGGGGTAAAGCAATCAAGAGAAAATTCAATACCTCAGTAGGTGGAAACCCTGACACTAATGGACGCATCAGATAACGCTGACAGAATGTGCGGTAATCCTCATGCTGATGATGGAAAGCATCCGCAAATACATCAGCCATGGCGTCTGCCAAGGCATGGTCTGTCAATCTATCAGCATGCCTCATAGATAGAGGAGGTGCATGAGGCACACGAGCAGCTGAATAAGCTCCACAAAGTTGAGCACGTACTCTTTCTCCAAGGGACCAATATTTACCAGAAGGCCCCTCGAGCAGAATCCTCTTATGTGACATCTCTATCACGGGACTAAGCCGAACGTACATGGGACCAAGACCTCTCCAATGACGCCAAGGGTTCCATTTAACCTGAGGACAAAGTATCTTAAAGAAAGTTTGAGCATTGAAAAAGGAAAGCAGAAATGAAGATGGTTACCTTATTAGAGCGCAACCCTGCAAGAAAGGCGCGACTATAAGCATAATCGTGCCTATGGGCAATGGCACTCACTCGCCGATCTGGGGCATATCGAGCGAGAGTTGGCTAAGAAAAGTCATTAGCAATAAGCATGGGGCTATTCAGGCTAAGATACTCATAAGCCCATACCTCCCAGACGAATCCCATGCCTTCGAAGTCGGTACATACTTCTCGAGACCGACAACTCATAGTTCTGTACATGGTGGCCAAGGCAGCGCCACCCTAATCATACTGGGAGATAGTATCAATATCCTCCAAACTAGCAAGAAAGCCTAGAGGGGCCAAATCAGCAGTACCTGCAAAAAGAGTGCATGATAGCAGGTACAAAAAGAAAGCCCGCACGATATGATCAGGATCTTCCCCTTCAAGCATATTGCTAAATGTGTTTAGGAGAGTATTTCGGCAAACTGACTTCTTCACGATCTCAATATCAGCTGCCCTAAGATAAGTATCCAAGTAAACCGAGTCTTTACTTGCATCCCCATAGAAGTCCAAAGGGCGACCCCCAATGGAAAGTCCCGTGATCATAGTAAAGTCAAGAGGGGTCATGGTCATCTTCCCAAACTCGAAATGGAAGGTGTTGGTGATGTCCCACCAGAGCTCAGATAAGGCCATGAGGGCCTGTCTATCCACATAATCGATCCAAAGTGAGTCAATGAAGTCTCCAAAACCAATCCTTCGGATAGTTGCCTTAGTCTGTGGTTGGAGAGTGTCCATTTTGGCCCACCATCCAACTATGCCCTGTAGAGAAGACCGAGTCCTGATGTCGAACCCTGGCTGTGAAGATAAAGATTAATGGATTAGAGGTATAGAGATAAGTTATGCTAATTCTTTAAATCAAGGATACAAAATTAACTCACAAAATGGCACCTTTCAAAAATGTTCAAATTTTATTTCTCAAATGGTTTGTCAATTGTGAGTTATTTTATGTATCAACAATCTATTTTCAAAAAAATATATACCATAATTAATGTAGTTAATTTTGATATTTTTAATTTTACATCAAGAATTAGCATGATTCATTAATACCTTTCATGAATTGGAAATGAAAATCCTAAGAGAATAGAATTTTGAAAATCATGAATTGAATGCTTAGCATGAGTTTTGAAATAAAATTATTTAAAAGCCATGGAAATGGCACCTTAAGTGAAAAGTGTTTTGAGTAAAAAAAAAAAA
>JAESVK010064034.1:0-29385 GCA_017140935.1 Hamamelis virginiana
GACTTCTAATTTATTTGGGCTATTTAAATTTCTCAATGCAAACAATCCTAATAATCTAATCAACCAAAAAATATTGATATAAATGCATTATCTATATTAGCTATATTAATAATATAAAAAAATATATACAAACAAACCCCTAAAACCTAGGACACCCTACGGGCATCCTAGGGCGGACTTGAGCCCTATTAGCGCCTACGTAACTTACTAGTATCACCTAGCAAGTATCAAAGTCCACGTAGTTCGACTACCCTAGGACTCTCCTATTGTAATCGATCACATCATCAAAGGTATTTCAACCTAATTCAAGACTCTAGCTTCGAGAGTTTTTGTTTGTTCAAAATCATTTATTCAAAATCATTTATTTGAAATCATTTCAAATTAAAAGATATTCATAAAATCCAAATATTCCAAAATAATTCTTATCTTTCGAATTAAATTCCAATTGAAAATCTTTTTCAAAGATATTTCAAGAAAACAAATCATATGGGAGGAATCTCATTCCAAGGTAAGAAAATCTTTAAAACATTTCAAATCTTTTGAAAATCAATTAATAATCAAATATCTCATAAAATCATATTTATTTCATAAATATTGCATTAAAAATCTTTTTATAAAATATCTCGAAGGTTGACATCTCAAATCAAATAAAACACACAAATCTGATAGCAATCTTTACAACAAAGGAAATTCCTAGGGAAGGTCAAGTGACCTTCCTAGCCTAGGGTCTCTAACTAGCCCTAAAGTTAATCTAAAAACCCTAAAATACTAATGCAATGCATGCTGAAATTTAAACAAATAAGCATGTAATTAATTCTAAAAATGCATGAAAATGCTCCTAAATGCACACTAATTAATTTATGTGAACCTCAGCATATTCCTAAGTTGGATTTGGCCCTAAAAATAATTTTTAGAATAATTTAAAGGCATAAACAAACCCGGACAGATTTGGATACGAACTTTAAACCACTCTAAAAATCATGAAAACAAATAATAAAAATGTGAAAATGTCCTAGCATGCTTTCTACATGAATATACTATGAAACTACTAATAAAATCATGCAAAATATGGCTTAAAAATGTTAATTAAGCCACTTTAAAGTATGTATTCAAATCTGGACAGATTTGAATACATATTTTAAGTAGCTTAAAAATCATCTTTAATCCATAATAAAATCAAATAAACACCCTAGCATACAATCTAACATGCTCGACTAATTTACCATGCAAAAACATATCAAAACTATACAAAACCATGCTTAAACAATTAATCCAATCACAAGGGGAGGATCTTACCTTCGCACGCTCCCTCGTACACAATTTTTATATTCAATCCATCAAATCCATATCAAGTATTCAAATAATCATAAAAAGCACAATAAAAAAGACTCAAGACTCTTTACATGTCAAAATACACATTAGCGTACTCATATTACCATTAAAATCACCAATCATTTATCATGGGATTCGAATAATAACATGAATATATTAACCTTTATTCTAAACATGCTCGCATACATGAAATAATAACAACGGACTCATCCTAAACATAAATCATAACAAAAACTAACCCTAACATGCATACACACATAAAATCACAGGAAACTAACCCTAACATGCATATACACATAAAATCACAAGAAACTAACCCTAACATGCATACACACATGAAATCACAAGAAACTAACCCTAACATGCATACTCACATAAAATAATAATAAAACTACAACTAATCATGCCTACGTACATAGAATAACAAGAAAACTAACCCTACTCATGCATACATACATAAACTCACAATAAAACTCACTAATCCTAAACATGCATATTAACATAAAATAACAACAAATCTAATCCTACTCATGCATACATACATAAAATCACGATAAAACTCACTAATCCTAAACATTCATATTAACATAAAAGAATAACAAAACTAATCCTAAACCTATTTAACCACATAAAATCATAATAAAAATGTAACCCTAATCATGATTGCTAAACATAAAATAATAAGAAAACCTAACCCTAACATGCATATGACATAAAATAATGAATAAAACTAAATCCTATCATATTAAACATGCTCATAGTAGAAAGAAAAGAGAAGAGAGAATTCATATCATATGAAAATCCAGAGGACTTACAACATAGCCTCATCAATTTACACAAGAAATCATGAAGAAATGAAGGTCAAGGTTAAGGGTTTACCCTTCGATCTCCTTCTTAGCTAGCCTCCTCCAAGCCCTTAGCCTTTTCTTCTTACTTCTTCAATGGTGTAAGAGTGAAGAGCCTCCAAAAAGCTGTAGCCTCTTCTCTCAAAAACCCTAAAATTCTTCCTCTTCCCTCTTGAACCTCTATAGTGCAATATATATAGAGCTAGGGTTCAAAGCATTGAATGGCTAGGATTAATCTCTTTAAAAAACGATCCTAAGGCTTAGAATGAGTCTCTCTAGGGTTTGAAAGCTGAAACCCTTCGCATTTAAGCCAAAAAATCAAATCAAATCGGCCAAAATAAGTCAAATTCTCAAAACTGGCAAAATTGGCTCAAGTAAGCTGGTGGCAGTCCTAGGCATGGACGGTTGGCCGTCCTAGCTGGACGGTTGGCCGTCCTAGCTAGGACGGTCACCATGCCGACCTTCCCAATTTCGTTCCCAAATTTTTAGGGTTTGCATAATTTGGCCATATTTTGGTCAAATCTGATCCAAATTCGATGGTTCAGGGCTCAAAACGACCGTGTTTTGATTCTCCACATTTTTAGAATGTTTTTGGGTTAAAATCAATTGACCATGGTCAAGGGTTTTACCAAAAAGCTAGCCAATTGACCCGGTTGTGCCAAAATTGGTCAAATGACCATTCTCTGTTTTGTAAAATCGATCAATTAGGCTTGTACCACTTCTAAAAACATGGTTTCAACATGAAATTGGCACTTAACAACATGTTTTGAAAATCTTTTGTTTTGGTGAAAACGACCAATTCACGGTCAATTTGATCGAAACCCTAATTCGGCTCATCCTTACCCGTGGGATCGATTTTGAGAGAATCCATCCCAACCATTCAAAGGCTCAATTGACACACCAAATACACTCCCCACATCCATATAAACCTCATGAAACAATCCGTTTCGAATTCGGAGGTCATTCGGAAATTATACGAGAAAAAGGACGAAAATGCCCTTCAAGTCGCAAAAACCCTAATTACCTATCGAGCTCTCATCAGAATGCCATGAAAACTTACAGGGATGTTCTAAAACACCTCAAAAGTCAAATGCAATACAAATGGGTTGATTCCAATCCAAATGTACACATGAAATAATGAATTGTCATTTTCCTCAGAAAAGGGCAGTTTGGTCAATTTGGTCTTTACAAGACCAATTCCTCACCCAATGACCAGCTATTCTAGTTGATCATTTGCATGGACATATGGTAGAAATAAATGGTAAAAATGGGGTGTCCACAGTGGTATGTGTGCTATCGATAGGTGACAAACTCTGTTTTAAGGCGATTTGTAATAAACGAGATCTCTATCGATAGGCACTCAACCGCTTGAAAGGAATCATTCGAAATACATGGAATCGCAGCGGAAGACAAAATAAAAATTTTAATAAAGAAGATTCCATCGTCGAATATCCTAACCAAGAATCGAAGAAGCATAGGGACATGTGATATACATACAATCAAATAAATTTATCAAACATAAATAAATCTTACTTGATTCGCCTTTCGATTTGCAATCCTTGATCTTGAACTTCAATGCGATGAAGTCTCCAATGGTATCCACACAAATACAAGATCACTTGAATCCTTGAAACTTCTCTACAATGGAAGAATCAAGCTTGGGAGAGGGGAGAAACTCTTTCTCTAATTTGATGATGGGAGGCTTAGTGCTAGCATGTCACAAGCTCTAGTATTTATAGAAAACCCCTAGGGTTTCTATTTAATACTTATTTCCAAAAGTAACTTAATTCCTTTTATATATTACTAATTAATATATAACTTAATTCCTTATATATATTTACAAAATAATATATAAGGTTATTATTGGAATTAGTTTTAGGAAATTCCCTTCTCTCTTTAATTCAAGAGACTCTCTTATGTTCTTTGTTTGTGTGTGACCCATTGGGTTCACCCCAACCTAGCAGTGACTAGGGACATCTCCATGTCTCCTAAAATAGAAACTTTCTATTTAAAGGTTTAATTGAAACTATTCCAATTATGCCCTCATTGATAACACTTATCAATAGGCTTTCGCTGGTCATGAGTGACGTCTAGTAATGTGTCATGGCATGCCCTAGGTTTGGGTGAATAGCAGAACTATGTGAACCCTTCTTGTTACTTAATCCTTCATCCCCTAATATCACAGTTAAGATATTTAGGGTATGGATATAAGTCAAAACCCTATCTTAACTTTCTTGTCATATGCTCTTCAAATTATAATCTCAATAAGATGAACCCTATGAAACCCTTTCATATTTCATCTATCACTCTGGCCAGAGATTCACATTGAGAGTTATATTTGAGAACTGACCCTGACATTCTCTCTCATAACACTGAGAGTGATGATTCCTTATTGACCACTCATATGCCTTCATGCAAGACCTATTAGAGCCAATGAGTGCCGACTACAACCTTAAGATCAAGACTGTGTAAAACACTATCAAACCCTAACAACTCAGGCATAAGACATCCATGGTGTCTCAGGTCTTAGGATTACCAAATGGACGTAACATAAGAATATTCCTTTAACTTAATATCCATAGGAATATTCTAGTAGATCATGTTCAGTGTACATATTCTCTAATATGCACCCACAGATTAACCTAAGTGTCACTACACTGATAGGAAAGACTACCTATCCTCCCATTGGAGTTAGTTTAAATCTGTGCTACTCTTGTCGGTTTAATAAATGTCCTCTTTAGTAAACCTATGAGCAGGAACACTTTTAGAATAAATGTGTACGAGAAGTATGAGTCTTCATATCTCAACAAACTTGAGATACATATTTCTCTTATAATTTATCCATGGACATTATCGTATATATAATTGAATATATAAACGATAAGTAATACCTTCTTATCCTAATATGAAATAGATATGCACTTTAGGATTGGTTTTAGGGCATATCTCTAACAATCTCCCACTTGCACTAAAGCCAATCACCATAGTATCTTATACTAGTCTTCGAAAGACAAGGCTTTATAACTCCTATAGATGTTATGGCAATGGAGATCCTATGCAAACAAACTTTGCATCTTTATTATTTTCAATAATAGTAATTAAACTATAATTCTGCTGCCAACTCTGATGTCTAGTAAATGAGACCTATGTTCTTGATAGAGAACAGTATGTACTAGGCACTCTTTTAGGCAACTTGTAAATGGCATCCTTTTAGATTCCTTTATTCATGTAAGTATCACAATCTTAACTAACTTAAGAATATACTCACTTTTATTCAGGATCATTATTCTGAATAATTCCAATATCTGCCAACAACCTTTTGTAGCATTAATGATATTAAGTACATAATGAGATTCTATATTTCTCAAATATCAAACTCATATATAATCCCTCATAAAATCAACTTTTTTGAGAGATTAGAATTCCTATAACTTTTATGGAATTCATGATACTACACTTAGTATTTAAAGTATGTACTTAAATAAAGAAAGCTGAGAATGAATGATGACTTTATTGCTCCCACTAGTCCTTTTTGAAACAAGGTATTTATTTATTAAACTCTTTAATAATATAAAATCCCTTATAATGTTTCATAAAGGGATGGTTCTCAACCATTATGGGAACATTGCTTTCTAATAACTCTTTATTAAAGAAAGCATAGCTTTCAAGATTTATTTGAAATATCTCATATTTAAAATAAATCTTTAAACTACAACGTTTAAATATTTAAGGTCCTCTTTATATAAATGATTCAACTAAAATATTCTCAATATTTCCTTTTCAGCTTTACTTCAATGAATGATTTGAACTCTTCAAATATTCATAGTTTTGAATCCTTTGAACACTTTCAAATATTCAAAATAGATATGAAGTATTTCAAACTAAATGTAAGGTTTATACATCTCATGTATTAACCTTTTAATCTCCTTATAAATAAGATGATTGAATTATATTAATTAATGAATTCAAACAAAGTGTCAAGATTCATTTATTAATATAACCCTACAAAGCTGAATCATATATATATATATATATATTTAATAGCATTCATGAAGAATTTAGAACTTTAAAATTAATTGCCAGAAATTATCTAAATAATTAATATTATAAATAAACTGTTTTAAATAATCGAAATATTCAAAACTAAATAAAAAACTTCTAAAGAAGTATTTATTACAAACTAGAAATAATTAAAAGTTCATCAAATTCTAAATAAACTAGTCAAGAATTGAGCTATAGTGTTGAAGGCAGCAACTCTTGATCCTTTCCAAACACTTTAAGCTGAATATCTACTCGACCTTTTGCTTCCCCTTGTCTCCTACATACAATCGCATTGTACAAGAAAAAAATAGTTAGGTATCTCATACCATAAAGCAAAATAATACTAATTCTCAATTAGTAAATCAAATACAAGATGTACCATCAGAAGAACCATTCTTCAACGAAGCCAGGTACTTCTTGCTATTCCATTTCCAGTAATGAATTCTGCCGCAGTGGAAAACCTTTCCTTTATACTTTTCTTCTTCATTCCTCCTTTTGACTTATTATTGGATTTCTTCTTCTTTCCATTGCCTTTAGGCTCGGTATTAGAAGTTGAAACTCCATTAATAGTCAATACATTCCCTTTGGATTCCTCTTTCAAGGTATCCTCAACAGTTACTAACTTGTTTATCAAATCAGTCAAAGACAAATTTAAATTCACATCAGACATGTGAATATCAATGATGAACGGTTTGTAACTTGCAGGTAGGGAATGAAGCAGTATGTCAATACCCATCTCATATGTTATATTAACACCTAGATTGTTTAAGGAGTTGGTATTTTGGATCATCTTGAGGCAACGCTAATGTACGGAGGATCCTTCCATCATCTTACAGGAATAAAGTTCACCTATGGCATTGTACTTTACAATTCCATTTTGTGAGCTATACAAATCCTTAAGATATGATAGGATTGATCGTGTACTTCCAAAGTGCACATCATCCTTTATCTCCTCCTCAATAGCCCTATCCGACAAGGTATTGGGGCATGAAATAGTAATGACATTTTTGATTGTATCTACGGCGGTTAAGATAATCTTTAAATTATTTAACCATTCTAAGGAATCAGGACCAGTCAAACGGATGTCCTCAAGGATTCTAGTTAAGGGGTTTAGTGGAGCCATCTACAACAGAAAATAATAAAAGTAAATTTCATATTATTCAAAACATAAATTCCTATTGGATTCTAAGTCTTATGGTACCTCCCACTATTTTATTCAAATCTCATACTCCCTTAGATGAGACTCGGGAATTTCATCATCTGAATTTCCATAGTAGGGATTGGGGTCCCATTAAAAATTAGTAATCCTCACATAATAGGTTCTTGGATACTAACCCTTAATGAGTGGATAACTCTTATCCTAATGCTTCTTAAAGCAAATTCCAATCATCCTTTAGCCTCTAAATTGTAGTATCCTCACATAATAGGTTCTTCGATAGTACTCTTTAGTTAAGTCACACCCATCATTTGCATAAGTATGCTCAATTGAATATTGTACCCCTCACATAATAGGTTCTTGGGATACACCATTATCGCACCTTATGATATCCAATATTAAAACAAGACAGTATGAACCCTCAGGATAAACATGTTCCCGCATATCTGCAGCCAAACACATCTACCTTAAGAATCCACCTATCATGTAATGATGGGAGGCTAGGATAAAGCCCAAGGCCTCTTCCTTACAACTTAATTTTGAATTAAAAGGGGTTTTGTAAAAAGTGGTCTCATTTAAAATAAACATACATCACATGCATCACATATATATCAAACATACATATAATGTTTAGACCAAACTTTATTATTAGTTCTCGATTATCCTCCCACTGTCCTACTAAAGGCTATGGTGGATTCATCTTGAACATATAATAAATTAGGTCAAGGCCCCCTACCAAGCATACATCTCATATATTAATGGGCCTTGGATTAATTATGGACTTTTAGGGTGAGTTCATTCTTTGAGCCAATAAGATGAACCCTAGGTCTATAATGAGGGTTAGGTGATCGTAATTAAAACTATGTAACTATTACATCAAAACTAAAAGATTTTCGAAAAGTCTTGAAGTCTTCGCCAAGTCCTTCTCAAGTACTTGCCTTTTCCTCTCGTACAAAACTCCACCATGCACCTCAAGTCCACCATGCTCCACCAAGTATCCAATATTACATTTAAAATAAAAGGAAGAAGGGGATTAAGGAGATAGGGGATACATAGGGATTAGTAGGGAAAGAAGGGAAGAGGCATGCAAGCCTCAAATAAATTACATCACCAATATTTAAACTACTTTAAATACAACCCATTAAAATAAACCAAACACATCTAATGCGGCCAATCACATCTTATTTAATTGGTCTTAAGTCCATAATTATCCATTCATATTTATACAAACTCATTGCATAAATAAAAATAACAATAAAAGAAAGGCAATGATGGCAATGGCATTTAATTAATTAAAGTCAATATTATTATTATTATTATCTCATAACAATAATAACAATCTTTTAAATCTCATTTAAAACAAAACCATCATATCTCATATGAATGTAAAAGTGTCTTTTCTTAAGTAAAACTCCCAATTAACACTATTAGGGTTTTAAATAAATAGAATTTAATTTGAGAAATTAATCTCATAATTCCTATCATGCATTTAACACTTTAATATGCATTATAGATTAATCAAAATTAACCTATATGGAAGGAATTAAATAATAACTCAAAACCAAAATTTCTTGAAAAGACACAAACCCAGTTTTTCACAAAACTATGAATTCAGCTACTGTTTTGGGACTAATCTTTCCTATATTAAAACAAACTTTTAAAATGTGAGAATACTCTATTTCACAAGGATTTTCAGTCCTCTTTCAAATGGCATAGGTCTCATTTAGTGATTCCAACGTTTGGTATCACTTTAAGGCACTTTGTGACACTAACTCCAAACCATGGCAGAATCTGGAATTTGTGCACAAATGCATTTATTGGGTATAACCTAAAGTGAACTAAGTCATGGAAACACTTCAATTCACTAGGTTTTTCAGTCCTCTAAACAATGGCAGGGGTCTCAAGACTTGATTCCAACGTTTGGTATCAATTAGAGACATTTTGTGACAGAGAGTCAGATTTTCCAGAATTGACTCTTATTCACAAAAAATCTAGTGTGGCTATTCTAGGTCATTAAAAATCATGGGAACCCTTCCTAGACTTTGTTAAGACCTTATATTAATGAATTCAATAGGTGGCAAGCTTCAAAAATCCCAGAAACTATTTTCCATGGATTTTACAAAAGCTTCATGATTGCTGCCCAGAAAAACAGCAACCCGGTTTTAATTTCAAAACGATTTCAAAATTAATCCTTTCAATATACAAGCATGCTAAAACGTTTTTAACATATTTATATATCATCTAGGAACATCCCTAAATGTTTTTAAGCAATTAAAAACAATAACTCATCACATGAATTTCACAATCTCTCAAGAACACTAAAATTGTTTTATAAAAACACTTTTCATCAAATCTTTATGTTCTTCAATTTTGAATTTTCAAAAACAATAAAATTTATTTTGAAAACTTTATAAACACTTTATAAAACATATGAAGAACATAAGATCATGAAAACATAAAATAATTAAGGCACACTAGGGTTCCAAACTCATGTGGCCGAAAATCATAGTGGGAGAGAGAGAGTGTGCTAGGGTTAGGGTTAGGGTTAAGGTTAGGGAATCTTACCATAATCTAACCCTTTTAGGGTTTCCATAAACTCCAAATATGCTGCAATATAATCTATATTGTAATCATTAAAAATAAGAAAGAATCAAATCAAAGATAGGAAACTTTCCTAAATCAAATAATTCACAAAATAGAAACTAGGAATTTCTTAGTTTGACATTTAGGGATTCCTAAATCAAATTAGGAAATTTTCCTATTTTAGTTTAGGGTTTCTAAAATCTAAAACCAGCCACCATTGATGATGAATACAAGGATTCAAAGAACCCTAAAACACCATTGTTGAACTCTTTAACAAGCTTCATCAATATACATGTTTAAATGAATTTAAACTAAGTTATTTGCATTAATCAAGAATCAATATTTAAACTATTTAAAATTAATCAAGATATATGCAAATACATTCTAGGGTTTGAAAAACCCTAGTAGCCGAAATCCATGAGGGTGTAAAACCCCATGGCCGAAATCCCTATTAGGGTAATCAAAAACCCTAAACACCATTGAAACTAGTTTTTCTTAAAAACAAGCTTTTGTTCATGTTTTCCAAAAACAAGAACTTCATCCATTCATTCATGGGTTTCCAAAAATCCAAGATTCAATCATGTTTAATGATTATAGGGTTACCATAACCCAAATCATAAACAAGATCATTAAAGATCCATGTTAGGGTTCATAAATCCTAAGTGGCCAAATGGAGAGAGAGAGAGAGAAGAGAGAGAGAGGCGTGTACCTTGGAGGGGACTTGATCATCAACAAAGCATCTTCATACCATGGAGATCAAACCCTAATGATCTAATCATATAGAAACTAAACCCTAAGGGGTCTGAAATTGATAGAGAGATTAGAGAGTAAACCCTAAACCTTTTAGGGGTTTTATTAAAATCTCAAAACAAAACAACATTGGGGTAAAACCCCATATTTCCGAACCTTATAGGGCTGCCTCTCCTCATGGCCGTAACCTAGCTAGGGTTACAAAAAATCCTAGTTGCCATTTAAATACCAAAACAACAAGCAATACACAAGAGGTTCATGAGAACCTTTCATGGCCGAAATCACCATGGCTTCCAAAACCATTGATTTTTTATTTTAATTAATTAAATCCATTCTTGCCATCATTAAACACATGCCCATGCTTGATTTGGCTCTGATACCACTGAAAGGAATCGTTCGAAATCATGGAATCGCAGCGGAAGACAAAATAAAAATTTTAATAAAGAAGATTCCATCATATCCTAACCAAGAATCGAACAAGCATAGGGACATGTGATATACATACAATCAAATAAATTTATCAAACATAAATAAATCTTACTTGATTCGCCTTTCGATTTGCAATCCTTGATCTTGAACTTCAACGCGATGAAGTCTCCAACGGTATCCACACGAATACAAGATCTCTTGAATCCTTGAAACTTCTCTACAATGGAAGAATCAAGCTTAAGATCAAGGCTGTATAAAACACTATCAAACCCTAACAACTCAGGCATAAGACATCCATGGTGTCTCAGGTCTTAGGATTACCAAATGGACGTAACATAAGAATATTCCTTTAACTTAATATCCATAGGAATATTCTAGTAGATCATGTTCAGTGTACATATTCTCTAATATGCACCCACAGATTAACCTAAGTGTCACTACACTGATAGGAAAGACTACCATCCTCCCATTGGAGTTAGTTTAAATCTGTGCTACTCTTGTCGGTTTAATAAATGTCCTCTTTAATAAACCCATGAGCAGGAACTCTTTTAGAATAAATGTGTACGAGAAGTATGAGTCTTCATATCTCAACAAACTTGAGATACATATTTCACTTATCATTTATTCATGGACATTATCGTATATATAATTGAATATATAGACGATAAGTAATACCTTCTTATCCTAATATGAAATAGATATGCACTTTAGGATTGGTTTTAGGGCATATCTCTAACACCGCTATCGATAGAGAACTTGAAATTTCGACTTTTCAGTGACAATTCTCGTAATTACCATGTGTTTGAAGGGTATATAGGTCTTTTCCATCTCTAGGGTTTGTGGGGCTTTAAATAGTAAGCTATAGAGAGAGAAAGGGATTCCCTTTTTGGCAGCTTTCCTTTTTTAGTATATTATAAGATTTACACAATTTTCTAGTGTGAACCAGCCAACCTGATCGGGAGGCCTCTTGTTCACTTTGGGGGCGTTTTCTTGAGTGGATTGTGGATGGTGTTTATCCGTCTCGATTTATCCTTCTCTATTATCCACATTTATCCTTCTCTATTTATCCACTCAAGATTGGGTTTTTGAAAAAGGGAGTTTGTAAAAAACTAGGAGTCGCCACCTTATTTTAGGAAACAAGGAAACCACAAAAAAGAGTTTTATTTTCAATAAAACATTAACCCCATATTTTGGAAAAGCATGGTCTTTTGAATCAAAGTTGGATTCGGGGGCTAGGTTACGAAGTGGGAAGGTTCCAAGGAGCTCCTTGTAGGCACCCACCTCGCCCTAATTAAAGGTCTACTAATTAAGTTTGGGCTTTCTCAAAATCTTTTCAAAACAATCCTAGCATATCTAATGAACCACAAAATATGAATAATAATATATATAGTACAAAAGTATACACAATCCTAAGGATCTTAGGAGATTAGAAGTCAACCTAAGATTCTAACAATGAACTAAATCCTATGCATACTTAAGGAAATAAAAACTAACCTATCATGATTAAAGAAGAAGAAGAAGAAGAAGAAGAAGAAAAAGAACCATAATGCAAGAAAACTACATAACTTACTAACCTTTTCCTTTGGCTCCTTCCCACTTGCTCCAAGCCTTCTCCTCAAGCTCCTAGGACTCCAAGGACCTCAAGGACTTTAAAACTTAAGCTAGAGTGCTATGGGGGAAGCTTGTGAAATTGTTCAAGCCTCTACTCTCCAAGCTAGCTCTCTAAAGCTTTTTCTGTGTGTTAAAACTGATTTCAGGGCCTTCTATTTATAGGGAGGCCTGAGTTTGATCAATGACTGAGTTTAAATCTCTTAGGAGTGATCCAAGGGCTCAAAAACAGTCTTCCAAGGTGTTTGAACTCATCCCAAAGTCCCCATGGCCGTCCTTCATGGATGGTTGGCCGTCCCTTGGTGGACGGTCATTCATCTCCCGTGCCAATTTTGGTCTATGTGGGCCTATCTCAGCCAGTTTTGACCCGGTTTAGGCTTTTTTCGGCTTTTCTGGCCCGTTTTAAGTCCAAATTTGACGATTCAAGTGTCGAAACGATCGTGATTCGATTATCCATGTTATAATAAGTGTTTAAAGTGAAAATTCATTGACCAAGGTCAAATTTTTAGGGAAAAGTCGACCGATTCGTTGTTTAGGGTCTGCCGGATCCAAATTAGGGTTTTGAAATTTGCTAACCGATTGCTTTCGAAATCATTTCTTCTTCTCGAAACAAGTTTTAAAATGTTTTAGGGAAGTGTTTTGAAACCTTTTGAAGGCTTTTCTTTGATAAAAATACCGAATCCCAGTTGCTTCCGGTCGAAACCCTAATCTGGGCTTGAAAGGGCCTTCTGAGCCTTAAGAGCCAATCCTGAGGCAGAGGCTCTACAGACCTTGCCACTGATCAACTTAGCTACCAAACACACTTTAAATATCTATGCCAAAGCCTCGAGACCATTCGAGACAAGATCGACAGTCATTCAGGGGTTTTGTGATTCAAAGGACATCATTGCCCTTCAAGTCACAAAATGCCTTATTTTCTATCTAGCCTGGCTCAGAATGCCATGAAACTTTACAGGGATATTCCTAGACTCTCTAAAAACCTAATGCAAAAAGAACTGACTTAATCTAACCTAAAAACCTACATGTGATAATGACCTCTAACTAATTGCCCATAAAGGGTAAAACTAGGAACTTAGGGTTTTGACACCCTATTTCATCTCTAAACATAGGCAACCATTCATGACCATACTCATGGTCAAAAATGGATGTCTACAGAAGCCCCTAGTTGATGTTCATGGCTTCGCCAGTGAATATCAACAAAAAAATGACATCCCATTTTTGCCACAACAAAAGAGGGATAATCGAACCAAATACTTACCTTAACCATCAAAATTATTTTAAAAGCTTCGCTTCAAATTCTCTCTTCCTGGAAATCTCACTTCTAGTTATCTCAAGGATTTTCAATCCTTTTGGAAATTTCATTTCCAATTCTCATTAAACTTAGCAGTCTTCGACTTGCTCTAGAAATTTCATTTCTAGTCATCTCAAGCATTTTCAATCATTTTGGAAATTTCATTTCCAATTATCTAAAAACCTTGGAGTCTTCAACTCATTCTAGAAATTTCATTTCTAGTTATATCAAGGATCTTCGACCCTTTTGGAAATTTCATTTCCAATTGTCTTAAAATTTGGGAGTCTTCGACTCACCCTAGAAATTTCATTTCTAGTTATCTTAAGGATTTTCAATCCTTTTAATTTCCAAAATCTAAAAACTCTAGAAATTTCATTTCTAATTATCTCAAGGATTTTCAATCCTTTTGGAAATTTCATTTCCAATCATCATATCATATCTTAACATCATTGATGTCATTATTATATACATTTCATGTATATTTCATCAATAACTCATGCATTTCACAAAATCTTATGGATTTGGGCCTCCAAAATGGGCTTTTCTCATTAGTCACCCTTCATGGGTTCACTCACTTTCACAATCCCCTTCATGGGTCTTATAATCTCATCATATCAAATATACTCATAATCATTTCATGATTACAAACTTATTTACACAATCTTTTCACTCATTCATCTCATGGTTTTCAACCAAAAATTCGCCATTTTATGTGAACTTTCCTATTCACAATTGCTCAAATCTCATCTTTGTATGCATCAATTCCTCTTTATTTCTTATCAACTCATCAAATATCATTCAATCTCAATCAAATGTATTTTCCTAATTCAAAAATTGAAAGGAAATGGATCAAAATTGGTCAAAATAGGCCAAAATAGTCAAAATTAGGCCTAATGGGCTTCAAAAGCCCAACAAAAGTCATCAAGAATGGATGACCATCTACTCAAGGATGGCCAACCGTCCAGGGTGGACGGCCAGCCGTCCCTTGGTGGACAGCCACCCGAGCCATCATCCCTCTATTTAGGTGTTTTGACACCCCTTCATCTATTCATGCCTTTTTTGCCCAATTTGAGACTTTCTCTCTCTAGGATTTTCCAATTTCTCTCAAAATCTATCACATTTGATTTTATTCCATCTAATTCATATTCCAAACACTTCAAGTGTCGCCATTCACCTTAGTTTGTGAATTAAAAACCTAGGATTTCATCATTGCATTTCAATTTGGGGATTCAAAACCCAAATATATATATACCAATTTTCTCAAACTCATCCTCTACCTATAATCATGGCAAATAGGTATGAATCAAAGTACCCATATATGAAGATGAAGAGTTACAAAGCACCTTCACATGATCCCAACAACACAAGCTTGTTATTGGAGCCTTATGCTCATCTCTCCCACATCCATACTCTTCAAGAGGTAAGCTTACTTTCCATGCTCTTTCATTGAATCATTGATGTCTAGATGCTTCAATATTGATCTTTGGATATTGTTTGATGACTTGTGTTCATTAAATTTGTATTTGGCAAAGCTTGGGAGCCCCATTTCATTAGCTTCACAAGCTTGAAATGTTGCCCACCAAGTGTTTGATAAAATTCCCAAAAGACTAGAATTTGATTTTTTTGATTTAAATTTCTCATGCCATGATTTAAATATGTTTTAAACATCATTTGGATACTTTTAAAAAACTTCATGACAAGTTTTCACAATCATTTTCAAAAATGTGCACACTAGGTGTTTGATAAAATGCTTAAAGAGGGCAATTTTCAATTTTTTATTTTTTAAAGCAATTCATCATGTCATGCCATTTTCAAATGTACATATCAAAAATTTTCATGAATTAAGACTTAGCTTATTTCAAAACACTTTTCACTTAAAATGCCATTTCTATGGCTTTTATTTTAAAACTTATGCTAAGTATTTATTTCATGATTTTCAAAATTCTATTCTCTTAGGATTTTTATTTCCAATTCAATTTTCATGAAAAGAAGTCATATGGCATTTTAAATGAATTATGCTAATTCTTGATGAAAAATTGAAAATACCAAAATTAACTACATTAATTATGGTATATATATTTTGAATAACTCACAATTGACAAACCATTTGAGAAATAAAATTTGAACATTTTTTTGAAAATGTGTCATTTTGTGAGTTAATTTTGTATTCTTGATTCAAAGAATTAGCATAACTTATCTTTATACCTCTAATCCATTAATCTTTATCTTTACGGCCAAAGTTTGACATCAGGACTCGGTCGTCTCTACAGGGTATTATTGGATGGTGGGCTAAGATGGATACTCTCCAACCATATGTCAAAGCTACTGTCCGAAGGCTTGGTTTTGGAGACTTCATCGACTCACTTTGGGTTGATACCGTGGATAGACAGGCCCTCATGGCCTTATCTGAGCTCTGGTGGGACACCACCAACACATTCCATTTCGAGTTTGGGGAGATGACTATGACTCCTCTTGACTTTACCATGATTACAGGACTTTCTATTGGGGGTCGCCCTTTGGATTTCTATGATGGTGCAAGCAAGAATTTGACCTACTTAGATACCTATCTTGGGGCAGCTGATATGGAGATTGTGAAGAGATCAGTTCGCCGAAATACTCTCTTTAACACATTTAGCAATATGCCTGAAGGGGAAGATCCTGATCACATTGTGCGGGCTTTCCTTTTGTACCTGTTTTCATGCGCTCTTTTTACAGGCACCGCTGATTTGGCCCCTCTAAGCTTTCTTGCTAGTTTGGAGGATGTTGATACCATTTCTGTTAGAGGTATGCCCTAAAACCAATCCTAAATGGCATATCAATTTTATATTATATGTATTTGAAGGTATAACTTATCATATGTATTTATATATATATATATATGATAAGGTCCATGAATAAATGATAGAAGAAATATGTATCTCAAAGTTGTTGAGATATGGAGACTCATATTTCTAGTACACATTTATTCTAAACGAGTTCCTACTCATAGGTTTATTAAAGTGGATATTTAATAAACCGTTAAGAGTGGCACAGATTTAAACTGGCTCCAATGGGAGGATAGGTAGTCTTTCCTATCGGTGTAGTGACACTATAGTTAATCTGTGAATGCATATTAGAGAATATGTACACTGAACATGATCTGCTAGAATGTTCTTATGGAGATTAGTCAAAAGAATATTCTTTTGTTACGACCATTGATTTGGTAATCCTTAGACCTGAGGCACCATAGTTATCTTATGCATAGGTCACTTGAGTTTGATAGTATTTCGTACATCCTTAATCACAAGGGTGTAATCGGTACTCATTGGCTCTAGTAGGGTTATGTATGAAGGTAAATGAGTGCGCAAGAAGGAATCATCACTTCCATCTTTGATGAGAGAGAATGTCAAGGTTCGTTCACAAAGATAATTCTCAGTGTGAAATCCATAGCCATGGTGATAGGTAAACTGTGAAAAGTGTTTCATGAGTTTATCTTATTGAGAATTATATTTTGTGGAACATTTAACAAGTTGTTAAGATATGGTTTGACTTAATAACCATGCCTGAATATCTTAACAGTGACATTAGGGGATGAAGGATTAAGTAACATGAAGGGTTCATATGGTTCCGCTATTCACCCACACCTAGGGTACGTCATGATATGTTGCTAAATGTCACTCATGACCAGTGTAGGCCTATTGATAAAGTGTTATCAATGAGGGCATAATTGGAATTATTCCAATTGAACCTAAAAATAAAAACTTTCTATTTTAGGAGACATAGAGATGTCCCTGTCCACTGCTAGGTTGGGATGAACCCAAAGGGTCACACACATAAGGACACAAGTGAGTTCTTTAAGTTAGGAGAGGGGTTAGTTTCTAATTTTATGTAACTTACTTGGTCTCTTTAATTAAAGGTTAATTAAGGAGGACTAAGTTGCAAATATTAGAAACCCTAGTATTTATCTATAAATACATAAGGTGAGGGTGCATGCTAGCACTAGAACATCCTAACCCTAAAAAGGAAGAGTGGTTTTTCATTATTCCCTAGAGGAGGCCGGCCCTAGTGTGCCTTTTTTTCTCCCATGGCCGAATTGCTCTCTTTCTCCCTCTCCATCTTGCATTGATTCAAGAGTTGAACAAGTGCAAGGAGCTTATGGAATCTTGGGTTCGTGTGGATACCTTGGAGGCTTCATACACTTTGAAGCTAGGATGCGATCGAGGTTTCATCAATGGCAAATCAAGTAAGCTTGCTTTTAAATTTGTTTAATTCATGTTCTTGATTTATATTCATAATCCAATGTTTGAGTTCGATTCTTTGTTTGATTATGAGTAAGGATTCATCTTATATAAAATTTTTATTGTTTTCCTTCCGCTGTGAATCCATGATGCTCATATTCTTTCAGTGGTATCAGAGCCTACTCAAACATGATCATGAATATTTGATGGCTTGATGATGGATATAATTAATTAAAAGTGATTTAAAGTAGGGTTCTTGAACCCCACATGGAATTCGGCCATGAGTTTTTGTTTAAGCTTGATTGTTTTTGTTTAAATGGCAAACTAGGGTTTTAAAGAAACCCTAGATAGGTTTCGGCCACCATGGGGACAGCCCCCTAGTGTGCACGGCCATGGGGTTTTACCCCTTTGGTGTTCTTGATTCAAGGGTTTGTTGAAACCCTAATGGAGGTAGCCGCCCCTCTCTCTCCTCTCTCTTGATGATTTCGGCCACTAGGGTTTACAAACCCTAGTTTGGTTCTTTATCATGATGTTTAATGATTTGGGTTTGAGAAACCCTATAATCAATGGTATTGATTGAATCTTGAAGTTTTAGAAACCCTTGATTCAATAGATGAAGTTCTTGTTTTGGAAACTTGGACACCAAGCTTAGGTTTTAGAAACCCAAGCTTTTATGGCAAAATAGGTTTTGGGAAACGCTAAGAAGACTTACGGCCATGAGGGTTCTTCCCTCTTTGGATTCGAAATTTAGGGTTTGAGAAACCCTAACATGATTACATGGATTCTTGATTATTTCAAAAGTGTTTAAATTGAATCTTGAAAGTTGTATCTTGCTTAATTTAAAGTTGTTTAAATTTAAATGTTAATGGAGTTCTTTGTTAAAGTATTAACAATGGTGATTAGGATTCTTTGAAACCCTAATTGAAAATGATATGGTGGCTGATTTTTAGGTTTAAGAAACCCTAAAATCATATATGGAAAATTTCTTGATTTGTTTTAGAAACCCTAATTCAAATCTTGCAACATACTAGTTTCGTATTTTAAAATTATTCAATTGTGGGAAAGTCTCCTATTTTGATTTGATTCTTACCTATTTTGAATAATATGGATTTAGGAAACTAAGCAACCCTAATTAGGGTTTATGGAAACCCTAACATGATAGGATTAGGTAAGGTTTGAGAAACCCTAACCCTAACCCTAACCCTAGCTCACTTTCTCTCTCTCACTATGTGGACGGCCCCAAGAGTTTTGGAAACCCTAATGGGCTTTGTTCTTTATTTGGTTTCATACCTAATGTTCTTCAAAATGTTTATAAATCGTTTATATTGTTTTCAAAAATTATTCTTGATGTTTTTGAAAATCAAAATTGAAGAACAAGTAGGTTACATGAAACTTGTTTTGTAAAAACTCTTTTTTGGGTGTTCTTGAGAGTTTGAGCAATACATGTAATGTATTAACATTTTAATTCATTTAAAATGATTTAGGGCTGTTGCTTAATGATATATTAACATGTTAAAATCGTTTTGACATGATTTTATATTGTTTGGATTAATTTTAAAATCGTTTTAAAATTAAACAAGGTTGCTGTAATTTCTGGGCAGCAACTATGTATGTTTTGTAAAATCTATGAAAAATGGTTTTATTGATTTTCAAAGCATGCCACCTATCGACTTCATTAATATAAGGTCTTAACTAAGTCTAGGAACAGTTCCCATGATTTGTTATGACCTAGGTTAGCCGTATTAAAGTTTTTGCGATTAAGAGTCAAATCTGGAAATTCTGACTCTCTATCGCAAAAGGTCTTAAATTGATACCAAACGTTGGAATCAAGTGATGATACCCCTGCCATTGGAAAGAGGACTGAAAAACCTAGTGAATTGAAGTATTCCCATGACTTAAATTCGTTCTAGGTTAGGCCCCATAAAGCCATTAGTGAAGAAATTCTAGAATCTGCCTGGATTTGGAGTTTAGGTCACAAAATGCTTTAAAGTGATACCAAACGTTGGAATCACGAAACGAGACCTATGCCATTTGAAAGAGGACTGAAAATCCTAGTGAAATAGAGTATTCTCACATTTTAAAAGTTAGTTTTAATATAGGAAAGATTAGTCCCAAAACAGTAGCTGAATTCTGAAATTTTTGTTGAAAAACAGAAATTGTTTCTTTCTTAGAATTTTCATTTTGAGTTATTATTTATTCCACCATTGTAGGTTAATAGTGATTAATCTACTAGGCATATTAAAGTGTTAAATGCATGGTAGGAATTGTGAGAATAATTTCTCAAATTAAATTCTGTATAATTAAAACCCTAGTTGTGACAATTAGGGGTTTTACTTGTTTTAAGAAAGAAGCTAGTATAGTCATATGAGATATGATGGAATCCTTTTTAATAAGATTAAAAGGACTTTATTATTATTATAAGATAATGATAATATCTTTTTTATTGCTATGAGATAATAATAACATGACTTTAATTAATTATATGCCATTGCCATCATTGCCTTTTACTGTATGTTGCTTTCTTTTTATGCAATGCGATTGTATAATTGTGAATGGATGAATATGGACTTAAAGACCAATTAAATGAGATGTGATTGGCCGCATTAGATGTGAATGGTTTATTTTTGGGTTGTATTTAAAAGTTGTTTAAATAAGGTGATGTAATTATTTGGGGCTTGCATGCCTTTTTTTTTCCCTCTCTATCCCTATGTATCCCCTTATTCCCTTAATCCCATTCTTCTTTTATAAATTGTAATTTTCAATTCAAGAAGGCAAGTGGTGGACCCGAGATGCATGGTGGAATCTTGTTCGAGAGGAAAAGCAAGGACTTGAGAAGGACTTGGCAAGGACATCAAGATCTTGAAGATTTGTTTGTCGCTATGTAATAGTTACATAGGTTTTTATTACGATCACCAACCCACACTTTAGACCTAGGGTTCATTTTTTTGACTCAAAGCTTGAACCCACCTTGAAAGTCCATAATCACTCCAAAGGCCCATTTATATATGTGATGTATGCTTGTTAGGGCCTAGACCTAATTTATTATATGTTCGAGATGAATCCACCATAACCTCTAGGAGGACAGTGGGAGGATAATTGAGGACTAATAATAGATATTGGTCTAAACTAAATATGTATGTGATATATATTTGCTTATATGCATGTGATGTATGCTGTTAAAATGAGACATTTCACAAAACCCCTTTATTACAAAATTAAATTGTAAGGAAGAGGCCTTGGGCTTTATCCTAGCCTCCTACCATTACAAGATAGGAGAATCTTTATGGTGGATGTGTTTGGCTGCAGATATGTGGGAACACATTCATTATGAAGGTTCAAACCAGCTTGTTACATATTGGATATCATGAGGTGCGATAATGGGGCTTACCAAGAAACTAACATGTGAGGGATGCCACATTCAATTGACCATACTCATGTGAATGGTAGGTGTGATTTAACTAAAATACACTAACCAATAAACTATTATGTGAGGTTACTGTATTTTAGAGGCTAAAGGATGATTGGAACTTGCTTAGGTGAAGCATTAGGATAAAGAGTTATCCACTCATTAAGGGTTAGTATCCAAGAAACTAACATGTGAGGGTACTAATTCTTAATGGGACCCCAATCCCTACTATGGAAATTCAATCTTTTGAAATTCCCAAGTCTCATCCTAGGGTGTATGGGATTTGAACAAAATAGTGGGAGGTAACATAGAAATTAAAGACCAAAAATTTTTATGTTTCTTTGATATGAAATTTATTATTATTTTCTGTTGTAGATAGCTCATCTAAACCTACTCTCTAGAATATTTAAATGACAATTGTTTAACTGGTCCAAAACTTCCAAGACTGGTTTAAGAAACCTAGTCTTAGCTGCTGATAAAATAGACTACGTGGTCAATGCCCCATGCCCCAATGTTTTGTCATAAGGGGGCATATAAGGAGAAGAAAGACACTTATATTAAGTGACTTGACAATGATGTATGGTACATCTGAGGGAACCTTGTGGTTCACAGAATAGAATTGTAAAGTACAATCCTATTAGTGAACTCTTCTCCTATAAGATAATGAATGGGACATCTGTTAATGAGCTCTGTCTCAAGATGATCTAGTACATTCACTCGGTGCATGATCTTAAGTGTTAAGATCACTGCTGAAAGGAGCATTGACATCTTACTTCATTCCCTTCCTGCAAGTCACAAGTAATTCATCTAAATCTTTCCCTCACTGATTTGATGAATATGCTAGTGAATGTTAGGAGACCTTGAAAAAGGAACCCAAAGGGAATGATTTGGCTATCAATGGAACTTCCACTTCTAAGACCGAACCTAAGGGCAAGGGAAAGAAGAAGAAGTCTCATGATAAGCCAAAATGAGGCATTAAGAAAGAGAAGTCTAAAGAAAAGAGTTTCAAGTGCGGTAAGTTATGTCATTGGAAGAGAAACTGCAAGGAGTACCTAGTTTGAAGAATGGTTCTTCTAATGGTACATCCTATGCTTTATTCATTTACTAGTTAAGAATTAGTATTATTCTGCTTATGGTATCCGATACCTAGTTGTGTTTTATAGAACAATACGATTGTACATAGAAACAAATGGAAGCGGAAGATCAAGTAGATGTCAAGCTTTCTTTGTTTGGAAATGAATCAACAGTTGATACATTTAACATTGAAACTTGATACTTGATTTAGAGTTCATAGAAACTTCATTAATATTGCCGAGTGTTTTAATACTTCTTAATTGAAGTTTTATTTAAAACAGTTCATTCATAATATTAGATATTTTGGATTAATTCTGGCAATTGATTTAAAGTTCTATACTCTTTATGAATGTTTTGAATAAATGTATGAAATGATATATAAGGATTCAACCTTAAGGATCACATTAATAAATGAATTTTGATTCATTAATTAATTTGAACCAATCACCTTATTTTATAAGGAGATTAAAAAGGATAATACATAAGATGTATAAACCTTAAATTTTAGTTTGTATACTTCATAGCTATTTGAATGTTTGAAAGCATTCAAATGATTCAAAACTATGAATATTTGAAGAGTTCAAATGATTCATATGAAGTAAAACTAAAAGAAAAATATTGAGAATATTTGGTTGAATCTTATATCACTAATAGACCTTAAATATGTTAAACGATAAAGTTTGAAAATTATTTGAAAATATGAGATATTTCAAATAAACTTCAAAAGTTTGTTTTCTCAAATAAAGAGTTATTAGAAAACAGTGTTTCCACAATAGTTGAGAACTATACCTTTATGAAACATCAAAAGGAATTTTATGTTATTAAAAAGTTTAATACATAAGATACCTTGTTTCAAAAAGGAAAGTGGGAGAATGCGAGTCATCGATATTATACTTGATTTTCTTTATAAAGTACATACTTTAAATACTAACGTAGTATTGTGAATTCTATAATCGTTATAGGAATTCAAATCTCTCAAAAATTCGATCTTATGAGGGATTTCATATAAGCAAAATATTTGGGAAATATGGAGACTCATATGATTAAAACTTATGTACTTAAGTCAATATCATTTATGCTGCAAATGGTTGTTAGCAGATATTGATTTTTGATTCAAAATAGGGATTCTGAATAGATACAAGTATATTCTTAAAAGAGTTTAAGAATGAAATACTTGTATGTATAAAGAAATTTTATAAAGGGATGCTATTTACATATTGCCTAAAAGGATGTCTAGAGTATGGCGTTTTCCTTTGAGAACACAGGTCTCATTTACTAGGACATCAGAGTTGGCAGAGGATATTAGTTTAATTACTATTATTGAAAATAATAATATGCAAAAGGAGTTTTGCATAAATCTACTTTGCCTTAACACCTGTGTGTGTTAGAAACCTTGTCTTGCGAAGACTAGTATACGATACTATGGTGATTGGCTTTAGTGCAAGTGGGAGATTGTTAGAGGTATGCCCTAAAACCAATCCTAAAGGGCATATCAATTTCATATTTGTTGGCGGCAAACCGGTTCTTTAAAAAGATGTGTGTGAATTGCGGGCGTGCCAACTACAAACAATCAAATGAGTGCAGGTTCTCCTTGCCTTGAAGCCTCAAGGACTTTTGCAATGTTAAATATGGAGCAAATAAGAATAGAATGTAATTAACTCAAAAGAAACAAATACGTACCATGTATTGGCTGAGTACAGATTTGCTAAATGAGCTTTTAATAAAGATGAATAGAGACTGATCCCTGACCAAACCTGAGTTTGGATTCTTCAGTTACAATAAATTACTCCTAAGAAATTGAAAAGCGGCTAGGAATGATAAAAACAGAAATAAAAGACTAAAAGCTGATACTTGATTTTGATCGTGGATCCCTTGCTTCTCTGTCTTCTTCAGCTTTTATAGAGGTCGAATGCATTTGTAACTAATTTCCATGTGTCAAACTCCAACTGGCTAAAAGTTATAGCCGTTCCTTATTTTGTGGCACTTAGTGGAGATTGTGCATCTTCCATATCTTTGAACGAGTCTCCATATATGAACGTGCTTTGAACTTCCAGTCAAATGTTGCCACGTTGCCACGTTGCCACGTCTCTCATCAACCGCATTTGAGTTCCTTGCTACCACGTGTCTTTTCATTTTGGATGTATCAAGGTTATCAAGGCCATATTTGATAGAGGATATCTTGTTGGCCTGTTCTTTTCATGGCCGATTTTTCATAGACCGAATATATATTGTTTTTTCTTAATTTCGGCCTTCTAAGAATCTTGCTTAAAAGACTTTCAGCCTTCACAATCATTGACCGATTTTTAGTGTGGTAACATTTGCCCCCCATATTTCATAATTAAAATGAATTATGGAATATATCAGTGTATGAAAATCGGTCTTACATCATTTTTTGACCGATTCAAAATGTCTTCGGCCTATCGTAATAAACCCGTTGAGACAACTCAATACCAAACGTCAGACTAGTTATGGCGTATGGAATATGTGGCATTAAATGAGCCGTCGTTTTGAAACCGTCTTGCAGTAAATTAATACGGCTCTGCCGTTTGGTTGTACGGCTCTGCCAGAAGTGACATCAGTCACGTCTTTTCACGTCTCTTGGGCGCGAAAAAATAGGTTCTAATGATTATCTCTCAAAGATTTCTTTTAAAACCTCTAGACTCTTCTCATTCTTTACTCTTCTCTCCAACTGCTCTGAGTGTTTTCCTCTTCTCTGGTTTTTCCGACGAACTTCATACGGCAAACCTTTGAACTTTCACCATTGCCTCTTCAGAAAAGATACCATCTTTCTTTCTTCATTACGGGTTTCGTCACTTTCTTTGCTGTTTGTTCGGTGTGTTCCGGGTTTTCTCCACCATTATTCCTGTTCTATCAAGCTTCTTCGAACTTTCTTTCATGGCGACTGGCGGTGAAGAATTTTCTGGTCACTCTCGCCTTCAGCAATTCCAGGAAGTTGACCCTAGCATTGTTGCCACTCAGGTATTATCTCCTTTGGATAATTCCTATACTTTGGGTCCTCGATTCATTGATTCTACTGCTGTTTCTTCTGTTCAAACTTTTTTCCCAAAACATAAGGATGAAACCTTTGTTTTTGAAAACCCTGATTCAAGAATATTTTCTGCTTTAGAAAGTACCCTTAGATGTTGGCCAACTACTGTTCCTGGTTGGAATGAGTGGTTCGACCGTGTTGCTGCGGTCAAGGCCGAAGAATGGAAAGCCTCCGGTTTATATGAGGTTATATATTTTTCTAGGTCTCCCATTACTTTAAATCGACCTCTTCTTCTTTCTGCTCTCTGTTTTTGGTCTGTTTCAACCAATAGTTTTCATTTTAATAAAGGCATGATGACCCCAACATTATTAGACTTGGCCGCTTTATTCGGTCTTCGTCCTCATGGGGGTTACGTGAATGCCAGTACTTCATTTGACCGAAAACATTCTTCTTACAGAAATTTTATTGCCAAGTTTAATCCAAAAAAGGGTGATATATCTCATACCGAATATATTGCCTTCCTGTTGTTTTGGATAAGCAAATATTTGTTTTGTACTGCGGCCTTTCAAGTGGTGAAGGCCGATTTGAAATTGGCCTATTTTCTTAGTCATGGTCATAAGGTTTCTCTAGGCCCTCTCGTTTTATCTAGTCTGTATCGTGGGGTCTATCATTTCTTGACTTCTGATTTTAAAACCTGGGGTGGCCCCTTATGGATGCTTCAGATTTGGCTTTATGCTTATTTTCCTTCAATAAGTCCAAGCTTTTCTTTTCGGCCTAGTGTGCCATCTCTTGGTCATCAATTCATTCATCATACTGGTGTACTTCCTTCTTTTTCCTCTTGTTTCAAATTTTTCTACTTTGATAAAGACCGATCTCGTTTTTTCATTTATGACAACCCTTCATTTCTCCCTTTGTGGGTAGCCCAAGCTATTGATTTTTCACTTCGGCCTGTGCCCTTGCTAAATTTTTGGAGTAGTGTTTTGACCGCTAGGGATATTCATCACAGAGTTATCATTGAGAAATCTGCTAATAATCGCTGTGGGGTAGAAACTTATAACCCTCACTATGTAGCCCTCCAATTTGGCTTGATACAATCCATTCCCTTCCCAATAACTTTTTCGGTCAACGGTGGTTCCTTGGAGAGACCAGTACTTGTAAAGGAAGTTGATGTGGAAGGGGTGGACTGAATTTATTCATTAATTCGGCCTGCATCAGTTCCTCCATTTCCCATCAATGAAGATGCTACTGCAGATTTTGATCTTTTTTGGTCTGAGTATCTGAGGCCGTACCGGTCGAATGAGTCTGTTGATAGATTCCTTCTTAGCTGTACTTCTGATAGTGAATCTAGCAACACTGACCATTCATTTTCTGTTCAGTCTGCAGGAGACAAGAGACAAAAAAAGAAAAAAGGTATTCCTCTAGACCAGTATGAAGACTATCAATCAATCTTGGCCTTTGAAAAGTTTTATGGGATCAAATGGGTACAATCCAGATTTAGTCAAATTCTTGACGAAATGCAAGATGTAATTTTAAGAAAGAAAAACTTACAAAAGGATTTATTTTTTGAAAAACATCGGTTTAAAAAACGAATAAACTGGGACGCCTTTCATGACCGTTTTAATTCTTTTTTGGAAAAAAATAGACCGAGTATTGTGGACCAGCCTCGTGGACGGGGCTTTGGGTGTGTGAGTCCACATCATCACCGGGCGATGTGATTAAGGGGGGTTTAGAAATCAAAACAAAGGAGTCGCCACCTTATTTTTAAGGAATAAGGAAACCATAAAAATGTTTTATTTTAAAACAAAACAAACTCCATTTTCAATGAAAAGACAGTCTACAAACCAGAGTTGGATCCGGGGGCTAGGTTACGACGTGGGAAGGTTCCAAGCTTTCACTTGTAGGCACCCACCTCGCCCTAATTAAAAGACTTCTAATTTATTTGGGCTATTTAAATTTCTCAATGCAAACAATCCTAATAATCTAATCAACCAAAAAATATTGATATAAATGCATTATCTATATTAGCTATATTAATAATATAAAAAAATATATACAAACAAACCCCTAAAACCTAGGACACCCTACGGGCATCCTAGGGCGGACTTGAGCCCTATTAGCGCCTACGTAACTTACTAGTATCACCTAGCAAGTATCAAAGTCCACGTAGTTCGACTACCCTAGGACTCTCCTATTGTAATCGATCACATCATCAAAGGTATTTCAACCTAATTCAAGACTCTAGCTTCGAGAGTTTTTGTTTGTTCAAAATCATTTATTCAAAATCATTTATTTGAAATCATTTCAAATTAAAAGATATTCATAAAATCCAAATATTCCAAAATAATTCTTATCTTTCGAATTAAATTCCAATTGAAAATCTTTTTCAAAGATATTTCAAGAAAACAAATCATATGGGAGGAATCTCATTCCAAGGTAAGAAAATCTTTAAAACATTTCAAATCTTTTGAAAATCAATTAATAATCAAATATCTCATAAAATCATATTTATTTCATAAATATTGCATTAAAAATCTTTTTATAAAATATCTCGAAGGTTGACATCTCAAATCAAATAAAACACACAAATCTGATAGCAATCTTTACAACAAAGGAAATTCCTAGGGAAGGTCAAGTGACCTTCCTAGCCTAGGGTCTCTAACTAGCCCTAAAGTTAATCTAAAAACCCTAAAATACTAATGCAATGCATGCTGAAATTTAAACAAATAAGCATGTAATTAATTCTAAAAATGCATGAAAATGCTCCTAAATGCACACTAATTAATTTATGTGAACCTCAGCATATTCCTAAGTTGGATTTGGCCCTAAAAATAATTTTTAGAATAATTTAAAGGCATAAACAAACCCGGACAGATTTGGATACGAACTTTAAACCACTCTAAAAATCATGAAAACAAATAATAAAAATGTGAAAATGTCCTAGCATGCTTTCTACATGAATATACTATGAAACTACTAATAAAATCATGCAAAATATGGCTTAAAAATGTTAATTAAGCCACTTTAAAGTATGTATTCAAATCTGGACAGATTTGAATACATATTTTAAGTAGCTTAAAAATCATCTTTAATCCATAATAAAATCAAATAAACACCCTAGCATACAATCTAACATGCTCGACTAATTTACCATGCAAAAACATATCAAAACTATACAAAACCATGCTTAAACAATTAATCCAATCACAAGGGGAGGATCTTACCTTCGCACGCTCCCTCGTACACAATTTTTATATTCAATCCATCAAATCCATATCAAGTATTCAAATAATCATAAAAAGCACAATAAAAAAGACTCAAGACTCTTTACATGTCAAAATACACATTAGCGTACTCATATTACCATTAAAATCACCAATCATTTATCATGGGATTCGAATAATAACATGAATATATTAACCTTTATTCTAAACATGCTCGCATACATGAAATAATAACAACGGACTCATCCTAAACATAAATCATAACAAAAACTAACCCTAACATGCATACACACATAAAATCACAGGAAACTAACCCTAACATGCATATACACATAAAATCACAAGAAACTAACCCTAACATGCATACACACATGAAATCACAAGAAACTAACCCTAACATGCATACTCACATAAAATAATAATAAAACTACAACTAATCATGC